>JAODGE020022647.1:0-13072 GCA_027574965.2 Ecitophya simulans
TCTGGACGCAGACAGCCAATAACAATACGCTGGAATAACAATTAATGGTAATTCTAGATTGTAATGTTTGTTATGATCATTATCATTATTGTCAGAGGCATTATCACCGTGCCTGTTATCAGGATAACACAAATTTTGCGGGAATTTCACTTAAGAAACGTTAATCCAACTTGGAATTCCAGTGAATTTTGTAAACCCGTGAAGTGTCACAAGATGATTTACCTACAAACGATGAGAACACGCTTTGTAGGTGCAGTACAGTTAAGAATCTGTTATCTGGTAACTTGGTGTCAGCCTTTCCGTTGAATTTGTATGCGACAAACAAATGAAAACCGTGTGGAATCGATTATCTTGCAATCTTACAATTACTTGCCTAATCATCACTGGACGATGACAATGTCAATTAATAAAAGTACGTTTTTGTTTAGTAACGCCTTTTGCGATTTTATCACGCGAGAGTGAGGTTTACAGCGCTTGTAACGGATTTGTGCGAATGTATGGGTAAATGTAAATAAATGTAGAAACCAGTTTGTGAATTTCCTTCACGATGGCTTTGTTGAGACCTACCATGATACTGCGCTTTGTACGATTTTAATCGATTTCAATAGATTGATATAGGTAATGTTCTTACTAGATTTATTCAATTTTTGAAAATTTCCCTATACCACTGGCCTTATTAGTTTGATTTACAATTAGATTTCCAAAAGTTAAATTTACTGAAAATGTGCGCCTGCTGGGGGCGATATTCACACTTTTGTGTTTCATCGATTTATTTATTCGCAAATTATCAATTGACATAACCATACGTACTTATCACTTCAAAGATAACATCTAAAACATTTAACAGTTGTTCAAGTTTTCCCGTTTACTGTCACATATAATTGATTAAATGTTACATAATTGGAAGCTTGGTTTGATGACATTTCACGACATATAATCGGCAATTTGTTAATAAGAGGGTGTAAATGATATAAATTATACCCAATATACCAACCTTGAGTAGTTTTATAGGAATTAAATGTATTTATAATTGCAATACTATAATTACAACTCGATTTTGAGAGTGATTCATTCCAATCGAATGGTGAACGAATTCACCATTCAGTGGTGTTAAATAATTTTTTACATGTATTTTAAACTGGAGCTCAATATATTTTTAAATACAGATTTGACATAGCTGTGTGTAATAAATTATGTTAAACTTGTTATCACGATGAAGATTATAAAATTCTTAAGTGGTAAGTGGTATCAACACATTCGTTCTTACAATAATGCACGATGAGTTATTTAGCATATTGTAATGATCTCTATGTAATTCATATGGCACCCAAAACAAGGTGGTTAGCGATACTAACCACATGAATTTTATCAATTAACACGTAAAACTCAATTTCTTCTTTGCATATCGTAAACATTAGGACATTGATACAATACAATAATTTCAACAAATGAAAATTATTTTGTTGATCTTGTATTCATAATTAATGGTTTTAATTTTAATTCAGTAAGTGGTTACTTCAAAATTTTCAACAATTAGGTCCAAAACCTGTCAAACTCCAAGAAAGTGGGAAGACGTTTCTTTGTTGCATTCCTACAATTTTACTACCAGCTACTAGACTATCTAGCATCGTCGAGCATCGTGTCTAGTTGGATGCTTGCCGTTGAAGGTCGTTTTAATCAGGCATAAAAAGTCATCACCAACCATCACGCTTTGTGAGCGCGGTCGACGGAGAAACGGTCACTTCATAAATTACTACTTTTCTGACTAAACCAGAAGTAACATAGACTCAGAAGGCCTTCCAAAGAATTTCTACTCAATAGTAACATTTATGTAACACAAAGTTTGTACTGTAATTTCTACTAAAAATAGAATATAAACACGTATGTAATTGGATTTTTGGCTTGAAGCACATATTGCATTAGAGTCAACTTGATTCATCAGAAAATCCACAATAGTAAAACAAAAGCGAATTTTAATTATTTCCGTCATATCAAACGTTCTGTGGCAATCAACTTGCAATAACCGTTACACGGCTATAAATTGAGTGGAAACGAGAAACGTGTTAGTTGGCACGTAAATTTACTCGTAGAATTTAATCCTGCTGCAGAACGCACCGAGATGTAATTAGATTACAGCCATTGATGCATTGCAATTTCCATGCATTGTTTTTTAACCGCGTGAAGTTCAACGCCATTCGAACTATGCAACAATTATAAACTTCAAGCAGTAATTGTTGTTGTTGCGATTAAAAAAAATTGCGTCGTTCATTCGTTAAATATTATTGACACATACATTTCAAATCCAAATACCATGAAATTATTTAAATAACACGTGAATGTTCACGAATATGCAGCAATTTATGTACGGCTGATAAGGTTTTTATCAACGTTTGCAATTTATGCACAATAGCTATACATAAATTATAATTTTAACTCACACCCGCTAGTGGCTTAAGTAACTCTAAATAAAGGTTGAGATTTAAGTTGAATATATGATTTAGTTTGTGATCACGATAAGCATAAGTGGCATTGTGCAGTTCACCTTGCAAAAGTTTAAACATTCATCAAAATTGTCATTCTTAGATAAATGTAATTAACACTCGCTAAAAACAAGAAATTCGCGTGCCATTATAGCGTACTACGTTTGTTGCTTTGCTTTCCAGATAAGCTGAAACATTGGATTAGAGTGCAAAGTCCAAATTTAGAACGATTGCAAGTCTCGGCATAGTTGGTGCGGTTGTGATGGTAAGAATTCATAGGAAATGTTTGCCAATGTCACTGCGACGGTCAACGCGGTCGGCGTTGAATAGGAATGATTGAAAAACAGAATTTAAATTTAACTGGGTACACCCACACTATACACACATTTGTCGCATTTTAAAAATAAAATTAATTGTCGGAGATAGTAGTAGGTTAGGTATGGTTGCAACAAGAGATGTAACAAGTGTGAAGTAATATACCATTGTGTTAATAATTAACGGATATCAAGCGTGTATCAAGCCTGAAAACCAAACCACCAATATGATTATTTAAAGTCGCACATTTGGTTATTGGTTTATCTATTATGTATGTAAACGTCTGTTTCGTCAGAAATTTTGTTGGTAATGTCGCTAAAATTACATTAAAATTTTCGATCATAAAACCGTTATTTCAATCGCAATGTGTGCGTTGCTGCGCGGATACTGCATTCTATGTTTATTAGAGATGATTATGTCATCGGTTCAAAATATATGTGAGGCCAAGCAGCCAAAATAGCAATAGCACCAACGTACCAACTACGAGTTCAAAGAATATCAACGATTTCTACATTCGCATTAAACATACTAACTATATTTCGCTTATTTTGCAATTGTTTTATAAATGTTTTTCTTCTCGAAGCATCAACTCACCATTTTACCAATACACGTTACTCACAATCTTTTTATTACAAACAAAACGGTGATAAAGACTGAAATCGAAAAAATAACAACGAAGACATTGAATAAGTCCGATGAATCACTTGCTAATTTCGCGAAAATGTGATACGTCCGTTCTGATACGATTGACCAGAATGCATCGGATTGCGATAAACCAAAGCGACAGCGTTGGCATTGGCAGACGGAAAGTAAACGATTGTGAAGTGGACACCGGTCACTGGTCAGTAAATGCTAATACGTCGCAATGGACGTTAAACTGACCGGCAATGGTTGCGGCATTCGTGATTGAAATTTCTATCGGAAGTATGAATGAAATTGACCACTAGGAAAATGGCGTGTAAGTGTAAAAATGTTTAACGCGTGTTCTTTGAATTTTGCGTGAGTCATAAGCACAAGGTAGGATATATTTAGTTTAATCTCAACTAAAATTTGTGAAGTTCAATTACAGATCCAACTATATATAGTTTTGTATGATTGTTGCACGATTGGCTAGTCCGATGTGATTTCCACGTTTCTAAACATTCCCGTTCAATGTTGATAATGATACGAGTCTGACGTCGGATACGTTAAACCGCCTTGACGTTAGCGCACGGCTGCGAATCGCTATTTGACCACGAATCATATTTTTGCACAAACAATGACAATTACTCACGGCAATTTGCGCGATGCACAGTCATACGTTTTCCTATCTCGTGATACGTGGTAGTTCTCAAGTTAAAACGACATTATTCCCATAGAAAACATTCATCACACCATATCCAGAAGATAACTCGCAAAGGAATATTTCATGCGGGCATTTATGCTTCACATAATTTTTTTGCTTTCTATCGCAACATTTTCACCATAGTAGGAAACAACTAAAAAAAATTAGTGACAAGTCAGCGAAGAGTAGTATGGCGCTCCATTGTTATCTCAATGCGCAGCGCTCGGACAAAACAAAGTTGAATGGAATTGCTACGTGTTACTGTCTGGATGATAATTGTAGATAAGAGAAACAAAGTGAGCAGAGGCATTCTTTTATCATTAAGTTTCCTGTTAGTTCGCAGATAATCTTACTGTTTTTCTGAACGTTTCCAAATGTTCTCAAAAACATAGGAAATATTACCACCTCAATTTTACGTTCTGACCGTTATTATAACGTTTCAATCACTTCTATTGATTTAACCACTTGAGAAGAAGGTTTATCTCGCGCTCATTTCTGGTCGCTGCTTCCGCGAACGCGAGACTACAAATCAATAATTAAACAGGTAAATTTGGTATTTTTATTCTTTGTCAAAACTGTTCTAGTTGAATATTAAACGTAATCATTGAAGAGATCGAAAACTTCTAAGCATTTTGATATAATTTTCCGCCGGATTATGTTGAAAACATCGCTAGAAATGAAACAAACCGATTTAAGAGAAATAGAGAAAAAGTTCGAAAACCAGGCACCGCAATTAAATAAATTTATATATAATTTTCCTCAGTTTATTGTCAGGATTCCGAATCTTTAATTTCATTTGAAATTCGCACAAAATTAGTATATATTTGATTTGAATTTGACTTGAAACTGGCCAGGGACGGGAATTGGTGCCGATTTTGCAAACCCACAAAATATTAACAATGTGCCAATAAGTTCGGCCGTACAGCGAGCCGGTCGCTTCTTTATGTAAACAAGATGTGTCAAAAATTAAATATTTTCTAATTTTATTCTAATCTCAAAATTAATTACAGATTTTAAATCTTGGAAAAAAAAATAAGTAAAATGATATATAAATTGTTGTAATTGTTATAGTATTTGCCTAGGTTTGGAGCGCTTTTTCTATTTTATATTCTTTTTGATGACAATGTTTATTTTTCAATTAAGGTCGTTTTGTAAAATTTTACAAATCTTAAATTCATCTGTTTATTTATTCAGTTGCAGTCTCCACCGCGCAACGCTTGGGGACGCAACGACCGGAAATGTGGGCGAAGTAGACCTCATTCTTCTCTCACAACAGTCCATATGTATCACTTTTCTTCACTTCCATTCACGGCAACCTGTACAACGCTGCGATCTTTTATATTTGCGTTAAATATGTTACTGCAGGTTGCGCTTTCAAAGACCACCGACATTGCCATTACTCGTGTAATAATTAATAACTTAATGACAAACTTTGCCTGAATTCATTTTCGAATAATAAGCTATTAGACTGTGTCCTATGTGGTTCCTAATAACGCGGGAAGTGTGTTTACAGAGCGCATCCATGAGGGTGTTTCTCTTTAATATAAGACTTAATCCAAGAGACAGTTATGTCTGAAAGCGGATTTGTAATTGAAAATGAAAATGAAGGCAGCTTTCACTTTATGCGATTCATCACGCTAATACTATCATCACAGTACCTACATATTATTCTATATTACATATGACATTATACTCTTGTGTCACGAGCACGACTTTCCCATTTGACGACATTAATTCGTAATAATTTAAATCCGTAATGCTGGTAGGAGATAAAGAGGAAATTTTCTAACGAGCCGTTAGATACGTGTACGCACAATTAGTTAATAGCGAGAGTTAGTGAACTAGTGAGTACAAGTTAATTAAGCTGTAAATTGTACGTGAGATATTACTGAATAACAACACTTTCATTATCTTTAAGTCGGCAAGCTCGGTCTTTGAACTTTTCCGGACTAACCGAATTTATGAACGAATTACAATATCTGGAGGGTAATTAACGAGAGTTTTGTTAAAATTATTTTGCTATTAATAATTAGCTGGTAGGAATGCAAACGAATCGCTCTAATTCTCTAACATAAGTATCACACCATTGTAATAAATTTGTCGATGCATCGATTGCGTGCACATGACGAATGCAATAGCCACAATAACCGTCGCCCATTGCTGTCGTTGCTTGTGGCGAGTTGGCAAATAGTTGGTCGCAATCAAATCGACACGCACACATGATAATAAAACAGACGATGCACACGAAACGCGCGCAATTGCGTCAATTGGCCGCTTGTGCGGTTTGCGGGACGAAAGGATTTCCTGATCGTCCCCCATCCGATGACATGTTCGCAACATCGCCATTTTCCTCCTGTCCACCAGAAAGCAACGATTTTGTTTTCGTTTTTTTTTTGGTGTGTGCCGCCCAAGATTACGTTTTCTTTAAGCCGGTGCAAAGTTAGTATCGCTCACCAGTACCCACGTTTTGGGTCTCATATGAAATACATGAGGATTATTTCAAAAAAGCAGAACAGCTCATCGCCAAAGTATTGATATCAAAAGCTTGAGAATTTGCTGATCTTCATTATGGTAATAGGTTTAGCGAAATTTATTATGCATAGCTATGTCAAATCCGCATTTAAAAATTTATTGAGCAAAAATTAGTTTTAATTATTATTTCATTTCATTATTATTTTTCATTATTATTTTTTTAAATAGTTTATTATTTGTGTGTTGTAATATTTCAGCACAAGTCTGACGTTTTAATTCACGATAAAATGATGGGTTTAAAATATAGAGCAACTAAAGATTTACGATCGAATTTGAGAAGCGACTTGAAAAATATGGGAAATGTTACGTTCTGAAAGACCGACTACTAGTGAGTACGAGGCACTACGCTAGCAAAGAAATGCCGACCACACAGTAGGAGTCCTCGTAAATATAAGCGTTTGTAATTTTCCGTCTAACATCCGACAATATAAGCTCCGACGGTACCTCAGACATATATACAGAGTGATTGTGAAAGTGAAATTGCTATTAAGAAAAACTGTTGACAGAAAGAAGTTCCGATTAAAATAGTAAAGGACAGAAGTGTCAATAGATTACAGCCTATAGAATTACCATAAAAATGCTTCCATTGGGAGGTAAATTGGAAAGGATAGGCACATCGATCAATTCGATTAAATTAATTCTTGTTTTAATTTTAAATGTAAAAACTGAATTGCAAAGTAAAATTATTTAGTAAATTTTTTCACAAACACCTTGTACGTGTACCATCGTTTTGCGGAAACTCAGATGTGCTGTGGGAAATTTGACTGCTTGTATGCACTCGTACCACCGAGAGGCAACAACCTTTAAAGTTTTTTTATTATTATTATTTTTGTTTATTTGTTCAATTTTATTCGTTCAATTATTGGTTGAATTGTGATCAAAACAAAAGGTCAATTTCCATAACATGATTAAATGGTTAATTATGACCAGTTATTTTACTATATTGTAGAAACCGCGCAAATGGTGGGTAATGCTCGCGTCGTGTTTACAAAAGAACAAACTTAAACAAACAGTAATCTATTAAACTTCGCTCACAGTTCTTTCACTTGACTCTCGTGCAATTTCCTAAAAATGTAAACTTATGTACACAAACATCTAGCATCTATCTTTCCGCATTCTCTTCTTTAGGAACTAATTTAAGGTTTCACTTAATGTACACTTAAGCGTCACTAGCACTAAACACAATCCCGCACTTAAAATCGACAGCGCACAACACTTTTACTTCTCCGCTCCCAGAATATAAATACTTATTGCATTTCTTATAATTAAAATTGTAATAAGAACGTTTTATACTAGTAACATTACACTAACAACCACTCGTTTGCCAGGTAGTCGGTCGTTCAGAACATATTGCTCAAGTCAGTTTCAGATTCGGTCGTAAATTTTTTGACGCTCCTGAATTTAAGCTAATTGATTTATGGATTGAAGCGTAAAATATGGCAAAATTATTAAGATCATATCATTCCTAAGCTTTTGGTACCAACACGGTTATTGTAATGATTCTCATGAGTTTCATATCGGACCCAAAATAGGGCTTCTGATTGGCGAAGCTAACTTTGCACCATGATTCTTATCAATTTGTGCTAATTTTTGCTAATTTCACCATATTCACCAAAAGAGGAAGATAGAAACTATGATACAAAGTATTGCATTCAAATATGGAAACCCAAAGAGGGCAGAATTTTCTAGGCACAGATATGTGGAATAAATAAATATTTACCAATCAAATAATATCAGATTGAAGTACCTTATATCAAAATGAAATAATCAAAACGTAAATATAAACAACACTATTCGATCTCTCGGGAGAGACTATATTTTACGCGTTGATATGATTACATACTTTACTACTTTGTGACTCACCAATTCTCGAAACATACGCTAAATATACGCAAAACTTTTGCAAAATTCTAAACTATAATTAATTACTGGTTGACAAGTTATTATTATTACCTACCATGTTATTGCATTATTGTTGGTGACTGATTAATTTGACAGTTTGGCGTTTTTAGAAATCGATTACTAAGTGATAATGTAAAACTGGGTTTATTTACGTATGTAGGTGCCAAGTAATAAACCGCACACTCATCAAAAGTACATAACAAAACAAGTGGAAGTGGAATTTAAATTGATATTTTATGTTCTGCATATTCCTCATTTGATAGGCATAATTTTGCAACTTGCACACACTAGTTGACTTGGAACATTGAGTTAATGAAAATATCTTGACAATTACTGACTTTATTTAAGGACAAGTTAAAGATTAATATTCAATGCGGAAAGATGGACAACGGAATAACTTCCTTTCTTGTTTATAATTATAACGAGTCGTTGATAATTTTCGATTTACGATATTTGTACGTTAACTCGTCAATTGTCATTAATCACTATCCAGTCGTTATTGGTTTCTTTTTGAAGAATTCCCAATGACATTCATATTGAAACTGGTTAGAAATATAATCGTCGATAAGCGACACACAGTGTACTTCATAGTGTGCATATCCATATTCAATGGCATACACTTTAGCACATTAACACGTACTATTGACCTCGTAAAGTCAACAAAGTAGAACACGACTTGCAACGTGATATTTCAGTACACGCTACGCCCGTAGTTAGATTCTATCCTTCAAACCCTCCAACCCCTCCATCCGATATGGTTCTTATTATGAGCAAATCAATACCTGCCATGCGTGTATTTGGCACAATGCAAGTACTTACAAGTAAGTAATGTAGGTGCCCTAAATAATGGACTAATATCGCCATATTTTTTGTTTCACGACTTTCCACAGGCTATAACCATATTATCCTTGCGTGTTTTAATAATCCGCCTTTTTATAATTTCAATGCTATCTATCTTTACACAGTTTACAAAATTAGCAGAAACAGACACGCGATACGCTACCACACATAATCTTCACACTCGAAACCACAGAATGTGCAGTTAGATAGGTTTAATATGCTTGAGTAACTCATGGACTCATAGGAATATTTAATCTTATATTAACTTAAAATTAGAATGCTTCGTAGCAATCTCCGTACTAACGTTTAAAGTGATCATAACTAGATTACTACAGCACTGCATCGCGCATGCAATGAGGAAATTTTTGTTCGCTGAGTTGCATCCAGAGTATCCAGGGCATTCAAACCAAAGGCACCAAAGTGAAGCAAAGCAAAGCATGCTTAAACGACTCGAGTTACTCGAGCAAGCGGCCGGAGTCTGCTCATTGCTCGGTCTGCAGTCCTGCACGTTCATTGGCAGGGTTATTATTGAGTTACTCATGAAACGAAAAACATCTTGCGTCTCAATTAAGTCTGGTATGGTATAAGTATCAAGAATAACACACTACGAAACAAAACAAAATTTCATATTTTGTCAAATTGTAAAATATACTAATATTAATAGATAAGATGCACTACGAGGTTCCCATTTCAATAAATTTGTTCTTCTGTCTGTTGTTCTTAAAATTTGTATCATACAGTCTTGAGCAACTTAGAAATGGCAGCATCAGAGCAAATCTTGTAGGGGGAAATAGACGCAGAAATAAATAAAGCACCCTTGAAACAATTCTAGAATTCTAGAAAAATATTAATAAAACATACACTTGTTACATTATTTGTTTCCAATTATTAAGAAAACTACCAACAATTTATACATATCGAAGGCCGAGGATTGATGGATGTTAATATTCCGAAAAGCCCCTGCAATCCATTGGCACAGTTTTTAATATTGAGTCGTGCATCTGGAAATGTATTTGTCTAGGCTATCTACTGTGTCGCACGTGTACATGCGCTAAATACACTCATGCAGTTTCTGCTACTAGTTGTTTATTTTCTTTTATGCCACAAATGCTAAATTTATCGCAACCGATGGTATGCCGGCAAAACTTCTTGTTAGCATCTGCAAAGGATTTCAGAACCATCTAAGAGTTGTGAATATCAAGCAAAGCTCGGTGTTCGATAAAATCTGGTGCACGCGTGCCATACAATATGAGTTTCTGACGATTTGGTAGTCGGTATTCAAGTCATGGTCATTGTTTGGAATTTTTAATCGGTCGTTCAACTCGATGAGTGACTTCGACGCCGTCCACCGCAGGATCATGATGTCACAAAGCTCAGAGGCACAAACATGCGCGATGGATATAGAACTTGCACTCTTTTCTTTAAGTCGATTGAAGCACTGCGTACTCGTGCTCGATTATTGTGAATACAATAGCTGCGCAAGCAGAAAATTAAACAAAAGAAAAAGTGGGTTTTTAATTTAGATTAAGAATATAGAAAGTCTATTTGTAAGAGGGTTTCAATTGTTGAAACATCTGTACGTTTTTGGGCTTCATTTAAGTGATCTATTTCCCTTTATTCCTATCTAGGAGTAAAAATTAATTTCCATCCTTATAAATTCATCCCCCGGGCTCAAAGGCGTAAAGATATCTTCGAAAACCCAGAAAATTGTGTCTGTTTTATACACTTTAAACGTTTAAAATGTTTACTTTAACTTTCCATTTGAGGTTTTTAAATTTAAAGTAAAATATAGAAAGAAGGAGTTTTCATTAAGTTTTTACTCTACAATTATTAATCAACTTGGCTAGAGGTAAAAATCATTTTGAAACAAGGAAATTTTTTTCGATAGCAAACATTCCCAGTTTTAAATATTTACAATGTTTGCTTTTACTATGCAGTTAGAGTTCCTCCACCTTAAATGAAAACTATGACTAACCTACTTACAATTAGTAACTTACTAGTAACATAGTTACATAGCTGTTGGTTAATTCTAATTTCCCTCGTCGCCCGACGCATTCAATTTACACAATTTGGCGCATGTGTGATGATGATTCAAATCGCAAAACCGCAAACCAGATGTCCGGATATACAACGCAAAGCTCACAACTATAACCACAACTGCATCAATCAGTTCATGGGTGCGCGGGTGAAATTGAGCGAACACTTGTGATCCGCTTAAGAGGGCGGACATGAATCACACCATTAAAGTTTTAATATTATAAGCAGCATAAATATAATTACCCATTATTAAAATACATTCGCCACATGTATAACTTACGCACGATCAGATTAAAGAGGCAATTACAACAACTAAAATTAAAAACACACATAAAAAAGTTACAAATATTAAGTTAAATAAATCCAAATTACCCTTTTGAATGTGTTCGGATATACGTTAGAGTTAACATGAAATAAAATACCGTTACATATCCCAGTATAGTTCTATAGAGAATATAAACTTATCCTAAATATTCGCGGATATTTGCGAATTATCATATCATACATCATAAGAAATTTTAATCTGACGCAGGTGTCTAATTCTAATCTAATTATTTCTTGTTTGTTTCGGTTTCAGAGAATGACAAATGCATGATATAAACGCCCGAACGGATGTTGCCAATGCTGATAATTGTCTAGTTTTCCTCCCGACCAAATAACAACATTTTCTCATTCGCAATAATTCACGCTTGGTAAAATGACGCCGGTGCGGTGCGCGCTCGCGGCGTTTATGGTTTGTTTAATCACGATCGGCAACGTTGATGGTTTGCTGGAAGGACCCAACGTTTGTGTTCGACAAGAACCGTAAGTTTATTGCACGTTTACCGCTTATCGCTTAAAACTAATTCGTAAACACGACGATTGTCGCAGTCAAACAATAACTGTGCGCATATCAGAGAGCCAACCATATCAAGTCAGGACCTATACATGGTGCCTGAATGTGCCGCCGAGATGCTCAAAGTACAAGATAGAGTTCCGCACTATTTACAAAACGCAAACTATCGTCAAGAATAAACCAGTGGAGGATTGCTGCAAGGGCTACACGAAGGACGCCACGGAGACTGCGTGCATCCCGGTCTGTTCCAAGGACTGTGTGCACGGTACTTGCGTTGCGCCCGAAGTGTGCAAGTGCGAGAATGGGTACGGAGGGCCGCAATGCAATATTTGTAAGTAGAATGTGGCTTGCGATTGCAGTGTTTTATTAATGAAAACATAGTCTGTCCTAGTGGCTTGTACGGCGTTGATTGCCAGAAAGTCTGCGAGTGTAAGAACAACGCAACTTGCGATCCTTTCGACGGCACTTGCCACTGTTCGAGAGGATATATCGGGAAGCATTGCGAAAACACGTGCCCCGTCGGACGATATGGTCAAGGATGCGAAGAGAGGTGCAAATGTATGCATGGCCAATGCGATCATATTTCGGGCGAGTGTCAGTGCGATCCTGGATGGACTGGTCCCTTGTAAGTGTGGCGTTTCTGTCGTTTAAACGGATGATGGTAAAAAATTGGTTTTCTAGGTGTGAAAGTCTTTGCCCAAAAGGCAAACACGGAGACGACTGCAAATCGGACTGCCGGTGTCAAAATGGCGGCACGTGCGATCCGGAAACAGGCGAATGTTATTGCAGAGCAGGCTGGACAGGCAC
>JAODGE020022652.1:0-10129 GCA_027574965.2 Ecitophya simulans
ATTTTCAGCCAATCACAGCTCAGCTTCCCACCATTACCTCCCACCATTACCCCCACCGCTTAATCCTCATTTTCAATCCTCAAACTTGGTCCAGAACTCTCCTATAATACTACTATTATTTAATCAAATCAGCTTTTTATAGGGCATTAGACATTTTCTTGAAATTTTGAAGATTATGGGCTATTAAAACAATTTACCTAATTTAAAATTAAAGTTTGCATTTTGCAGTAATAAATGAATCATATTACAAACCACCCAAAGATTCAAAACAAAGATTTAAAACCAAAACAACAGTCTCCTATTAGAGTAACAATAATTTTAAAGTTGGCATGCATTTGTAAAGGATGAGTTATAAAAAAAATGTTAAATGTAAAAGTATATGTGCCACAAAAAATTTATCCAAATGTTATAAATAACTGGCTATTTTATGTTTAGTTTAAATTTTATAACTATAAGATGAACACGCGCGCTAATTAGAATTCTATTAAGTTTTTTTAAAAATTACATTTACTATATAATTCAAACGTTAAGTTATTAATACATTTTTTCAGTATTATATACATATAAATAACGACTTATTTTTTATTGTATATTTTCTGACTGCAATGAGTTGTTTTGGTATTTCTAATTGCCTTATAATTATTGCATTTAGCAAATTGAGTTATTATCTATACATTTTCAAGTTCAAATTAAAACCAATCAATTTCAACTTAAGCTTGAACAACTTAAAAATAAACTTTCAATTTTAAATTGAGAATTTTAAATTAAGACTATGCAGAATCAAATAACAAGAAACAAAATTAAATTAAAAAAACTTTTTTTAAACATTTATTTAGAAACACAAAATTGGTTAATTAATTAAATAATTTTATTCACGCGGTTACCTCGAAAATAACAACAAATGGTACCCGCAGACGTTATCAGCCACTTTCTGTTAAGTGCCACTCACCAATTGAAGAAATACTTGCAGAAGAAAAGTTTACGGAACGTAAACTCTTAAGAACGAATGCTGATAATCCAATGTTAAATCAAATATACATTGTCACTCATAAAAACTGGGGTGACAATTGACTTGGCCAGTGAAATGCAACAAATTTTAGGAAGATAGAAACAATTTAACTACAACTAAATTTTGGCTTTAAAAATTAGAAAATATAATACAGCAAAATATGCGTAAAATTCATATTGGAAGTTGTACAAAATTTGTGGCGGCTATTTAACAGTTCATTCTTGTGGTTGTGTACATGGATGATATTTAATTTTATGTTATAATTAATAATTCTCTGTTAAAAAATAATTTATAAGTGACGTTATTGAATGGATCTTTAAAAATTGAATCTATTTATGCGATTGCTCTCATTGTGCTTTGATGCGCAACACCACAATGAAAAATCTGTAGAAAAATTGACAATCAGCAATTTTTTAACTGCTTTCAATTTAAAAAAAAGTTACAGTAAATAAGTGATATTAAACGCACGTCATGCAGTAAGTAAAAGCTGTTTTGGGTGCACAAATAAAACATTATATTCCAAACATATGCAAATTAAGATTTTCTAAATACTGATGATT
The DNA here is from genome assembly GCA_027574965.2 of Ecitophya simulans. Taxonomy (NCBI): domain Eukaryota; kingdom Metazoa; phylum Arthropoda; class Insecta; order Coleoptera; family Staphylinidae; genus Ecitophya; species Ecitophya simulans. The sequence goes on from JAODGE020022652.1 coordinate 1,570, forward strand.
TTTGGCCGACAGGTAGCATTATTGGTATAAATCAAAATGATGAATTACTCTCCCGCTTTACCGACTTTACTCCGACGACTAAAAACACATATTAAACTGTCTATTATAAATTAACAATATAGGTAATTAAACAGTGTATAAAAGCATAGGTATCAATAACGGAGGACCAGTAGAAAAATTCGCATATTTTTAAAATGAAAAACAGCCCGATGATTTTGTTCGTAGTAGTTCTTGGGCTCGCCTTAATAACTAGTGCACTCAAACCACGTGTGTTATTTTTTTTTGTTTGATGCACATTAGTATAATTGATTAATTGCGTTGATTTGTTGTTTCAGCTATAGAATTTCCTCTTTGTCATCGGTCAGATCCAGACTTTGGAAAATGCCTTTGCCAAGCCGTACCGAGCTCTATTCGAGCTATGGCTTTAGGAAATAATAAACTCGGAGTGCCGGTCTTAAAATATCTAAAAATTTCGAGTATTAATATTGAAAAAAATGGCGGCCTAATTGATATAGCGCAAAATTATACTGATTGCGTTATCACTGAACCGACCAATACGGTTTATATTTATGCAAAGTAAGTATTATAAGATTATAGTGGAATGCAATAAACAAAGCGTTCAATTAATTATCATAGTAACATTGTTTGGCAAAACAACTTTGAATACAAAGTAAAATACTAATTGTTTGTTTATTTCAGTGCTGCGTTTAAAAAAGATAATTGTTATCTTCGCTTCCAAGTTAGAGCAAACGTGACATTGGCTTGCAAGTATGCCTTCAACGGCAAAATAATGGTATCTCAAATAAATGGCCATGGGCATGCCAATATTAACTTTAGTAAGTCAACTTTTTATTGTGAACTGTTGACGTCTAAATTTAATATAATTATAGTTAATATGATCGCATGGCACAACTTGACATGCAGTATTCACAAGAAGCGTGGCAATGAATATTTGAAAATTATTGATTGGATAGAAGAGCATAATCCTGAAAAAATATTCTATGATTTTGACAATCTTGTTGACGGTAATGCGGAAATGAGCGAGCAAGTTTTACAAGTTATCAACAACAACGCACTGGAAATGTATGGAAAATTGAAATCTAAATTTGAAAAAATTTTGCGGCTGTTTGCAAACCAATCGCAAATAATGTTTTTGACAAATTAACATGGAAAAGCATCTTTCTTGAATAATGCTTGTAAAATTTGTCTAGAATTGCATCAGAAACGTGCCAAACCCAAGCAGACTTAAAAAACAATTTTAGTTGTAAATATTATATTTCTATAGTAGAACGTACTTAGCGTACCACATTTCAAATACATCCGAGTTATTTATAAATATTTAAACATATTTTTAGACAAAATAGTGTTATATATAAATTTTACAAATTTTATTAATAAATTCTAAGTTGAATTGAATAATAATTAATTTCTTATGCAATAGCATAATATTACATATAGAAAATATGTTTTTAAACTATAAATCATATTTTCACTATCTATCTAACAATCTAACCATCAGTTGGAAACCTTGGAATTTTGACTTTGACTATTGTCGCATGTCATTGGGGTCATTTGTAAAAATTCCCGTTATTAGACTGGTCATATATACTATTTGCATTTGCATAAGCATAGGTTGTACATTAATGATATCATCAGCTCTAAATTATAAACTTGGCAAACAAATATAAATATTTATAGATCATTATCAATTATAAACTGTGCAATAATTATGTCATCAACGCAAAATAAGAGAAAGTTTCAAACATTAGTGCCCACCGCTCATAGGTAATAAATAAAACCATAAGTCATTATTAGTAATATTTAAACAAAAAACAACTATTTTTCTCACCGTTAACGTTCTAAGCAAAACGTATTGTGCAAGATTGTAAAATTTGGTAAAACATGCTAAGAAAAATTTTCAAACAAGTAAACAGTCTGTAAACGCATCGATTACAATTATGCACATTCAATCAGTTAAATAAAACCTTACATATTGTTAAAACAACACACAAATTTTCAGAATGTTAAACAACGCCGTGCTGTTTTTGTTTGTGTTCGTCTTTGCGGCGGCCTCAATGTTCAGCAAATTCAAATCTTGTAGATTTTTTTTGACTAATGCCAATTGGTATGGTTAATTGATGTACTCAATTTAATCTTTTAGGTATACAATTAGTTTTGTGGCATCATTCAAGTCCAAATTTTAAAAATAGTTTAGGCCGAGACCTGTAGAGTTTCATCTGAACGAATGCGTCAGGAAATAAATAATGCGAAGTGCCGGTTTTAGATCATGGTGGTTTATGCACAGTGTGTGTTTTAACTTTATTTGTAGTTGGTTCTATCAATTTGTTTAATTCAAAGTTTAATTTGACTTATACTCTATCTTAAACTGCATTTAAATTAGAGAAACGTTATATTTATTTAAAAACTTTTGTGGATACTTATAAATAAAGTAGAATATGCTTTCAATAGCAAATTATTGTTGTTTTAACTAAACGGTCATAGACATTTTAATACCACCTTTAGTAAGTTACTGTTACTGTTAGTTTGATGGAATTTTATTTGCATGTTTATGGTACATACAAGTTATGAACGACAACCTACTAAAAACCTGTACAGCACAATCATATTTTCGACGTTCGCTCGTCGTCGATATCCGACGTTCTACAGTTGGCTAGTTGCCGTCTTGGCGTCTCACCTATGTCGCAGCATATGCCAGGCCGTCTGACCGACGTCAAATTCTATGACAATTTGCATTAAGAGTAACAATTCTGTCATTGCAAGTTTGTAAAGTATTTCAATTAGATAGTTTATGTCTATTGAACGGAATAGCAACTAATAACTAAACAAATGTAACTAATAAACAGTCTTAACGCAACAATTAAGTTTTCATCAAGTTGCTTGCATTTCATTAATATTTTATCTTATTTTTTTCAACGTAGTTTAAAAATCAATTTTAAAATTTGACTAATCAGACATTTACAGTGATTCTTGTAAAAGAATGAAGCTTCAGAAAAAACCACAATACCAATGTACTGTAACGTATAATAATTGGCGCAATAAAATATAGAATTGTAAAAAATATGAAAAACTGATTGATTAATTTATTAGAAAAAAGGTAATTTTATTCTGTTTGTGGTATAAAAACATAATGCCAGAGTGCGAAACTTGAGACTGTCGTGGAAGGGTCCTCACCTACCTAAAAAATTCTCTTCAATACAGTTGCACTGGGTACAAACGAGTTTTTGGGTCCGTGTCAGCAAAAACAAGTGCGTCGCTCTGGCGTGGCTAATGTGCAATCTGCACATGGCCACTTGCTGATAGCAAAAGAGGTTATCATAGCACGGCACCTTCTCGTCGAATAAAAGGTATATTTGGCCAGTACGTTCACAGGGCGGGTACGCTCTAATCTCCGCCTCCAACAAGTCTTTACCGTATTCCCCGCAAAAACTTTGCAGTCCCACAAAGGAACGGCAATTCCCGGGTCAGCGGCATAATTTGGGGAACGCATTGCTGCGTGGTCAGCAGTGGTATTCCCTAAAACTTTGATGTGTCTTGGACATCAGAACAGAGTAATATGGCAACCAACTTGCAAGCGGCCATTACGTTCAACTGGGGAAACAAAAACGCTTGCTAGGTCGCTAACACTTCAGCTGAGAAAACTAAACAATATGACGAGAGCGTCTATGAATGCGACTCCGTACTAACTCTGAAAGCAACACCGACTCCGTTTGCAGACTTTGACTTATCGGTGTTGATACGGGTTTAGTCCAAATAATTACAATGCAAATTCTCGTAGAATAAGATTTTGAGCCTGGAAAGGGCTGTTTCCGCTTTCACCTAACGGTTGAGGGACATATCCACAGATATACGGTGCATCAACTAACCGGACACACCATGTTGCATGCTAGCCTCAAAAGACAATGCTAGCAGGTCGAGTAAGCGTGGAACGCTAAACGTAACGGTTGCTATTATCCTCACTGAACGCCTTGGCGTTTAAATGCAACGGAAGAGCCCGCATTTTCAAACCATTTTGCTTCACGAAAAAACAGACAAGAAATGAATAACCTCAGAGTTGTCCGCCAAGCCGATGCAAGAACCAAACTTCAATACTCAAGACAAGACTATACAAGAGCACAACAAACATTTAGAAAATTACTCTACCAGCACCCCCACTGACACCAGACAGGCATTGAAAAACATTCAACCCCTGGTGGCACCTGCAAACAACATTTGTTACGTGAATTTTCTAACGTAAACAGAGTCCACAAACACTCACAAAACCTTAGCGTTTTAAACTACCCGTATGTTTATACTGCCTATAGTTAATGCTAAAAGGAGATGCGGGCGACGTAGTCGACCAAAGTGAACGCATGTAGAGTTTTCAGAGAATAAACAGAAATTGCAACTAATAGCTTTCTGATGGATAAAGTCTAGGTTGCAAAACTTGAAGTCAGTCAGACAATTGACGACAATAACAAATAAAATCACATTCAGGATTGATCCTTGAGAAACACCGTTTTCTAAAAAATGTTAAGTTAACCGATTGGCATTTAGTCGGACAGAAAAGAATAAATTGCAATTATAATCGCGGATAATCTTTCGCGAAAACCCCAGAAATGCAACTGTTGTAAGACGCCATATTGTCGATATCAAAAAAGATTGCGGTAAAAGATGACTTCAAAAACCTATTTGAAAAGAACTAAAAAGTCGCCAAGCTTCTTCTTCGAGATCTTGCTAATGTAGGAAGTGAGAGAAATGGGCCAATAACTAGCAGGGTTAGAGGAGTCGTTACTGGGCTGAAAGATAATTATTACTATTGCCCTACGCTAATCATCAGGGTAAGTAAATGACAACCACAACATATTACAAAAGGTGCATAAGAAAAACATAAGAAATAGAATCAAGACCCGCTAAAGATTTTTTAACAGAGGAGAGGACACAATCTAGTTTTCTTAAGGAGAACCTTATAGCCAAGAAATCTTGCGCGTAATTAACGGTGGAAATGTTGCTAGAGAAACTCGTTGCTAATAACTCACATATGGCTGCTGGAGATAAAACTATGTTGCCATTGTCCACAAGGTGGGACAACACTAGGGAGGATTTTCAACCCAAAACCGCGCAAATTTTACGCCACACTTCCAAAGAAGACGCCAAAAACAAGCCGCTCAAAGAACGGCATTGGAAAACGTAGACACGGACTCATTTGCATCGGGCAAAAATGTTGGAACTTCGATAGACTTCTGGAACGAGTCCCAGTCGACCTTATTAAGATTCTAATTTGCGGAACGGTGTATTTTGAGTTTGTGAATATTTGTGCTAACCAGAATGAGATAGTGGTCACTGAACAAATACTGCAGGAAAAAGACCCACGTCATACGCGTTTTAGCTCTCGACAACGCCACACTAAAATCACAGATTCCTCGCCGTTTGCAGAAATAATTGCGTCTTTTCTCCACAATCCAACAGTACAGCTTCAGTGTCCTTAAACATTAACTCTAAGTCCTTTTCCTTCGCTCCTCGACGACCACCACATACCCAAGTGGGCGTTAAAGTCTCCAAAAAGCAGCCACGGTTCAGGAATCTCTAAAATGAGAGCGTTCAGATCGAATAAATTAAAGGGGCGATCAGAAGGAAGATATATGGAGCAGATAGTGATGTTCAGCGGAAACGCCAAACAAATTGCAACTGCTTGGAGCGGTGGAGCAGTCTTTTCGAACTAATAGGGCAACCCCACTCTTGGTTTGTAAGTCCCGTACGTCATCCTGCCGGAAACAATGGTACCTGTGGTGACTAAAATTTTGAGACACTATTAAATGTATCTCCTGAAAAACAACACAAAAAGGAAGACACTTCAGTTCCACTGAAATTTGTTTTCTATAAAATTTAAAAAAAAATAAGGTTGTTACCCAACTTGAAAACTAAAAATTAAAAAATAAATAATAAAAATAAGTTAATTTTAAAAATATAAAGAAGAATAAAAACAAACGCAAACCACAGAGTCAGTAAAACTTCTTCCGGTTCTTAAAACTAGTAAGACGCCCACCCTTCTTCTTCGGCTGCGTTAGATCTACGTGAGTTGGGACGCATCCAACTTCTCCGCGGAACCTCCTAATTCCGACTTCTTCCGCTTCTCCGTCATGGCGGAGGCGAGAACGCCGGTCGCTGGGATAACGTCGGCTTTGGCTGGCGCTTTATCAGAACAAGTCGCAACCAACTCTGCGTTGGTACCGCTTTTTGCCGGCACCTTTGCAGAACCAGCCCCGACCGGTCCCGATTTGACGACGGTTTGTGCCGGTTTTTTTTTGGGAACTAGACAGAGCTAGTTCTCTCCGAATAATTTGTCTAGTCAACGGACATAGTTGCTTGACAATTTCGTTGATCTGGGCAGAAGAATTTTGGCTTGTGGTGACCGATGCGTAGGACATACGCGCGCAATTGTCCTGGGAGACAACCTTACGCTTTGCGTCTACGTAGGGTAATTTATCTCGTACACGCACAGTTGCTTAGACACAAACTTTTCAGATCTATGCCCATGGCCCATGGCATTTGAAGCATTGAAAAGGTGCAGGGACATATTTGCAAACAGGAAGCGAGTGGTATTTTGCAGTTATACGCGCCGGAACAATGGGTGTGTTAAACGTACAAATATAAAGAGTGCTGTCAACTTGCCATCCATCCCTACGCGTTTTTATACGTCGTAACGCCATTACTCCTTGATCCGCAAGGTTTTCCGAAATCTCTTCTAACAAACAGTTTAACAAGTTGCGGCAATACACCACACCTTTGAAAGTGTTTAATGTACTTTGCGGAAGTAACCTCCATCTCCAGAAATTTGGTAATTCACGTAATTTGGTAATTAACGTTACTTCCACCAACAAACCGAGTTTAACCTTCCGCACGGATGTTATGCTCTCAATAATTCCGTAAAATACCTTGTAACTTAGGAAAAGGCTGACTTTAAAAAAATCATCCTCATTCAATCTTTCTCCGACGACAACCCGGAGCCAAGCCACGGACTCTACCGTCGCAGCCATAATTTGGGAGGTCCGTGCGCTCTTATACGCCGCGTTATTTTTTAAAGAGGTTGATTTCTCTTTAGGGCGAGGGGGAGGCGTCGGGTCCATGCGATTTCCAAGAGTAAAACAAACATAAAATTCACCCCAGAACAGTGTTCCTTTACCCACGAGAAGACAACATACAAATATGGTTTGCTTAGTACGTGGAGGCGACCGTTTGCGACTCACTTTTGCAGAGCCATTCATCTATCGGCATGGTACGTTAACACCTTATATATTGCGGCAGATACAACCCAAAATAATCTAAAAACACGTACTTGACAAAAACGGCGCATTTACGCACACGTGCATACACGCAACGCTCAAATCGCAATAGAAGATAACCGCAAAGCACCGCGTGACCGCTATCTACGCGCTACGTACATTTGCTGCAATCTGTTATACCAAGTACAGGAAAGTGAAATTAAAAATTAGGCAATAAAAACTTAAACCTACTTACATTAGACGACAAGACTGAAATATCCGTAAAAATCTTTGGTTACCACCGGAAAATCTCCGACGAATATGCGTCAAACAATGGACATGATTTACTCACAACTATCTCCAGAAACACAGGCACAAGAACACTGTTTCTACACGATGAAACTATATCACACCAAACAAGCACTCGCGACACATCCGCACGATAACACGGCCGGCCGGCGAATCTATGTTACATTTAATATGTTTTTTAAACAAATAATTTGACTAATAACCGATTTATTCGAACGACACAAAAAAAGCGTAATTAACCATACTTTTGCTTTTGATTGATTTTTGATCACATCTTTAATTTTTTTTCAATTCTTGATGGATATGGCTATTTAGGTCTCTAAAAACTAAAAATTGACGTGTTCTAACCAAATCTCATATTAAGTAGCAGATTTAGATTGCTGGCGCCATACTATAGACAATGTCATATAACCCCATATATATTTATCTTAATTTTTACAAAGTGTTCTTCTATTAATATAAACAAATCAAACAACTTCTTAAAATTTGTTTATAATTTGTTCAATGAGTAATTTGTTTATTTTTGTTTACGCGTCGATTGTAGGCGCAAACGGGTTTGCCAACACTACAAATCAAAAATTTGACGACAAACTGAGCGGCTCATTTTAGAAACATCTACCTAACAAATACAACAGTAGTGTAAAAGCGTCGATCCTAGACCCTCCTCCTCCTCATTCCTCCTCAATTACAGGAAACTGTAATGTCGGTAATTACAGGAAACTGTAATGTCGGTAATTACAGGAAACTGTAATGTCGGTAATTACAGAAAACTGTAAGGTCGGTAATTACATGAAACTGTAATGTTGGTAATGTCGGTAACTGGAGGGGTCGGGAACTGTAATGTCGGTAACTGGAGGGTGAATGTTCAGTGGGGTTGTGGAGGTGTGTGGGGGGTGGTAGACGAAGGGGGGACCACGGAGTTGTGCGCACCCTCGTTGTTAGGCGCACAACTGTAATGGGGGGTTTTAAAATTGGGGGTTTTAAAATGAGGG
>JAODGE020022678.1:0-11862 GCA_027574965.2 Ecitophya simulans
ACACGAAAAGTTGTTGAAGTATTCTGCAGAAAAGTAAAGAATAAGCGAGAAATGTCAGTTAAAGCAAGATACACGACCTTGTTATTCATTTAAATACATCGCACACACATAGAAAAGGGCGTAGAAAGTATAATATAGATAAATATACCGCGCGTGTGATAAAATATTGTAAAACATGGGGTTTTAGTGGAACAAAACCAGCGCAACGATAGAAACCATCATAACTACCCTATTCAGCTGTTGTTGCGTGTGCGAGCTGGACGGTTGGCCGTCAGGGGCGAAATGCTCGGACCAGAAGGCATCCAGCATGTGGTACAAGTGCGTCTTCACCCCGGAGAGCGCGTGAGCTTCGTCGGGATAACTCTGCGGAATTTCGACGCACGGTTAGGCGTTCACTGTCGGCAACCAACGGCGCATCCGATTGCGCAACGTAATACGCACCATTTGCCGGAACGGAACGTCGGCCTTCTCCAACGCTCTCGCGAACAGCATGGCCTGCTGATAATGCACGTTGTCGTCGGCGTTGCCGTGCACCAACAGATACGATTTGTTCCTGAAGTTTTCGGCCAACTTGGTGACGTCCGTAGCTTCGTACTTCTCCCTGTTCTCCGGATAGAGGCCCATGTAACGCTCGGTGTAAATGGAATCTAGTAAACACACATAGGGAATGACGTAGGGATGTCGAAAATATATCGATATATCGATACATCGATATTTTATTTTTGAATTGACGATCTTTTTGAGCGATATTTTATTTTTCGACATATCGATATATTGACATATCGATATATATCGATATATTTTTTCATATTCTATTTTTCAAATTAATTATATATCGATAAATATATCGACCAAATATATTGATTCGATGTATATATCGATACTTATTTCGATTTTCGACATCCCTAGAATGACGTATGGGAAAAGAATTAGTCGCGAAATGGTAACAATCACCGTAGTAGATGAAGTTGGTGACCGGCGCGACGGAAACGCCGCATTTGAATGTGTCGCTGTCGCGAGCGATCGCGTGGGCGGCGGCGAATCCCCCGTAGCTCCAGCCCCATATGCCGATGCGATCCGGGTCGACGAAGGCGAACGTGTCGCGCAGCATTCTGACAACGAAGTCGCGATCGTAACAGNGTTGGCGCAACTCACCGCGTCGCGGCGATCTGGTCGTCGACCTCGAACCCGCCCAAATTCGCGTAGACCTTGTGCGCGATCTTCCTGCCGCGCTTGCCGCTCCCGCTGCCGTCGACGTACGCGTACACGTAGCGCCTTTCCGTGACCAGATAGTGCTCCAGGCCGATCGAGTAGGCGTCGGAGATTTGGTTGGAATCGGGCCCGGCGTAGACCTCGACCAACATCGGATGCTTCGTCGCGTCCGTCTCCGACAAGCCGGGCGGTAACAGCAGACGAACGGCGGCCGTCGTTCCCGAACCGTCCACTTTCAAGGTCACGTCTCGCACGACGGGCGTTTGCTTCCTCCGCAGCAAGCGGCGCAGGTCGGCGTTGTCCAGCCAGACATGAGGTGCTTTGCTGAGCTATAACAAACATCGTCGTTGGCAGTTCTAGCGAGACGAAATATTCCACGCACGTCGTTAAGGTCCACGATATCCACGTAGCTCGGTTCGGGGCCAGAGCAAATCCTGATCAGGTAGGACTTTCCGGGACTTAGTTTCGCGCTTTGGTGCGCGCAACGTTCGCAATTGACGCACCTCACGGAGTTGTGGCCGTTGATGTCCACCGAGTAGACGTGTTGCTGGGAATGATTCGCAGCCGGCGTGGCTTGAAAGTACCTGAAAATAATCTTCATTTGAGACCATTCGCATTCGCATCCGGTGCGATCCGCAGAGCGTACAGGGTCGTGCCGACGCTACCGATGACCTTCGTGATGGTCTTATCGGCGAGATCGATGGCGCTGGTTGTGTACTTGTCGGTGATGACGCGCAAGGCGTTGAAGTCTTTGCGCGGATCGGCGAACACCTCGACGACTTTCCTCGTGCCTGCGTCGTCGACGACTTGCAAGGGTAGGACGTCCAACCAGCCGTTTTCCACACGTTGCGACTGCAATTCCCAGCACTCTTTTGACGTCACGTCGCATTCGGCTAATGTGCCCGCGGTCTGCGCGCGATTGGTGTACGAGATAACGACTCTTTCGTCTGAACGCCAGATAACATCGTAGAGCACGTAATTGTTGGCGTTCACGGAAACAGGGAGCAGTTTCAACGCTTCGTGGTGGTCTGTTACGGGGTCGTAGATGTGAACGGAGAACTTGGGATTGTCCGTGCCCACTTTCGGATAACGAATGCTGCTCCACGTGGGGTACAAGTCTTTGTAATTGCCGGGTTCGCCGTATGTCGGATACTGCAATGATCTGACCGAGTGGTCGTCAAATTTGGCGAAGACGAATTTGTTGGAAAACGGAGACGCCCAGAGGGCCGTGTCGCCTCCGATCACCTCCTCTAAATTATAAATAAAAACGTTTTAAAATCTTATTTAAAAAAACACTTAACAATAAATCACCTTCGTACACCCAATCGGGAACGCCGTTGTAAAAAACACCCTCTACACCGTCATAGGTGACTTGGTGTGCTTCCGCTGATGAATCTTCCAGAGAAAGTGTATAAATGTTGTTGCCTTGTACATAGATCAAAGAAGTGCCATTTGTATTAAAACGACATGTTTGTAGCAGTTTGTTTTTGATGGCTACCAAATCGACGGTTCTGGAACGCAAGAAGCATTTGCAATATTCAGTAATATTAGAAGAACACCAAACAACTTACGTTTTATCGTCCGCTTTCAGTACAGCAAATTTTGCCAGGGTTGAATAACGATAAACCTAAAGCAGATAATTGTTTACTTAAAGTATCTAGTAATATCTAGGTCTAGATAACTAGGAATAGAAAAAAACGAAAATTGTAGAAACATTTGATAACATATTTACCGCTCTAGCTTCATACTTGACCAGCACGTATTTCTGTTGGGGGGAAACTGTAAACGATGGCGACTTATACGGTTCCTAAAAGAAATGAAATAAATGTTTACCGAATATTTGAAAAAATCATAAATTTGTGCAGTTACCAACTGCTTCTTTGTCAAGAAAGTGGCACTCTTCAAGGTTTTGATGTTAAAAAGATTGTAGTCCCCATTGTTGGCAGGATAAAGAATCTCAGCGTCTGCAAATGATGCAATTATTATAAATATTTAGATGATGTACGATAATGACAAACGACACTAACGCTCCAAACGTTTGACAATAAGATAAGACCGAACATAAAGAGATCCCATCTCACCTGAGTACCACGTTCCGTTGTACTTGTCATCCGAATAAGTGCCCTTCAGGAAGTCTTCCAATTTGAACGATTCCTTCGATGTGGCGAGCACGGCGGAGGAAACGCTCGCCGAAGCGGCCAGCAGCCAGAACTGTACGCAACAACGGCGCGAAAAGTGCCGGCGATAATGATTGGGGTGAATTAGGAGAAGAACAAAAAAAAAACGCTGCGACTTACTAGGATGCTCTGCATGTCGAAGGTCGAAGTGGTTAGCCGACGCTTAAATGTTAAGCCAATCTGCAATCGTCGCACGCACGCGACGCACGCGCCGTTAGAAAAGTCGCGCGCACTGATCGCGCCTTCGCCGCCCGCGCACTTTATGAACGCGCGCCGTCGTCGATAACGCGCACGCGAGGCGCGCTAATCTGCAATCGCGTCGAATTCGCGGTCGCGCGCTGTCATCGCGCGTTTCGTTCGGCGCGCTCGCAGAAGAGATATCGCCGCGTCCCGCAAGGTCCCCGACGTGCGACCGGGAGTGAGATAGGACCGGCGTGGAATTGTTATAAACGTCGCCGAAATGCAGCGCTGAAAAAAACAGCGCGAATAGTTTGCACGCTTGCGGTGGTTTTGTATATAAAGAGCACCTTCTAGTACATCTGCGTCGAAATAATAGGTATATGGTGACACTGAAAGGAGAACACCAAGCGGTGGGCAAATAAGATTTGAATAATTTTTTTTAAACAATTTTTTGAAAAAGTGAGAAGAGGTACCTTCTCTCATTTGCCAAAAATCGAATGCAATGTTAAATTCGTTAAACAATACCTCGGCAAATATTAACTCTAGACAAAATTGGTTAGTGCCATTTCAATCTACGTTCACTTCTGCGTCGATTAAGCCAGTTTAATAGGATTTTCAAAATTTGCCTACGGCGGGGTTTGCATTCTGCCAACAAGCACTCCGAATCTTCTCAACTCGTGACTCACTCAGTATTATGGGTATATACATCGAAGATCCAGACTTCATCGGAACGGTTAGTGCCGTTAGTGCCATAAGATGAGCACTCACTATATCACACTATATACCTATATACTCTCTGCCGTAAGTGAACATGAACAAAACAAATATATAACCTATAGTTAAACGTTATATGACATTACATATTTCATTTCATCAAACTTTCGACCTGAAATAGCATAATACCTTTTATGCAAAATTGTGCTGTGCAAATTGAGCCCTCATGACGTAAATATTAATTCTTGCCACACCATGTGAGATAATAATTTTGCGGTTGTTGTGTTGCCTACATTCCTGGAGTATATTCTTGTCTCTAACCAAAAACGAAAATACATTCATCATTTCCTAAATTTAATGACGAATTGCAAAGATCATTAATCAACTCTACATGAACTTTTGCATCGCATAGCACACTTAATAAGTCAATTACGTCAAAATGAACGGCGAATTGAACGTGACGTTACCCCAGAAAATCAGGGCAATTAAAGAGAGTATCAACAATGAAATTTTCGGTAATGTTTACAATTTCTAATTTTATCTACCTCTGGTTTTGTTCTCAACAATGTTTCAATGCATAATAGAATCATTGGTATTTGCAGGTTTGAGTAGAATGCGGAAACTTGGCATCAAACTGAATGACAGCCTAGCGAGCAACAATAGTCATACCTTCGAGTTAGACATACCATTTGCTGGCACTTATCTTAAGTGGGAAGTGATTTTCAGCAATGAAGATTTGTCCTTTGCACCCGATTTCGATTTCGTTAATGATCAATTTCTCACTGATCCTGACATCGATGTTATAGAGAAACATATTCCTGCATTGTCTAATTGGGATGTTGACAATCCCACATGTTTGTCAACAGTCATTCAACAAATTCTCAACTTGTACAAGAAATATCAAGTTGATAGGCTTCAAATGAACAAATATGAGAAGCAGTTCAAGGAATATTCACAACTACTGGCTAACATGGGCATACAAGAGGAGGATATTGAAGTGTACATTGACAACCAGGATTGTATAAACTTCTTAATTCATCTACCAATTGATGTCTCGAAATTACCACCCTACTTGGGCAAGTACTTTGAAGATAGTGAGGAGAACAATGGCACAATGGGCAATCCAGGTAATGACTCCATCATGTTGAGGGTGTCCTACATGAACCAGAAGGTCCAAACGGGCGTGTGGCTTAGTCCGCGCCTGGAAGAAGTCATTGGCAACACAAAGCAATTGCGCTTACCCGCGTGCAACAAGGACACGAGTTTGCTCGACTTCATCCCCGACCTGAAAGCGGCGATACAAGAAAAGCTAGCGACGATCAGCATGAATTACAAGCTGCGCAATCAATTCGTCAGCACAATGCTAGCGTATCAGGGTCGGAGTGTCGTCGAGTACGATAACGTCACGTTCAGCAAGATGACATTGCTCCTGGAGGCGCAGGATAATCACTGCCTGGTGATAATCCAACTGGGCAAAAGCTTTGCCAAACCCATACTTCAACTGCACTCCCTGTACAGCGAAGAGAACAGCAAACCGATATGCGAAAGCCTGTTCTACAATTACAACCCGTCAGCGGGTATCGACGACACAGTCAAGAGGATTCTCAGCGCTGTCTACTGCTTCCTGACGACGTACAAAGCCGAGAACAATCACAACAGTAACAAAAACCATGCGAAAAAGTGTGAAAAATTCAGTTACGCTGCGGCACTTAATAAAACTTAAAGATTAACGAATTGATTTGTAAAATATGCTTTCAAACAATATCGAAAATCTATTGAGAATGTGGATGAATGCTAATGTGAAATGAGGAATGTGTGGTCATGCATGTTCCTCCAAGTCGGTCTGTTGTTTAATGCCACAATGTATAATATTAACTTTAAAATGTAATAATTATATAAATATTTATGTCGTCATAACAAAGTTCGGATGCTGGTGAGGCGCCCCCAACCAGGTTTTGTTTTGTAAAAAATAAATGAAATCAAACGAATCGTTTTTCGACCGACGAACAAGAAATTAGTCACAACTCGGTGATGCCGCCATTCGTGCGCCCGCGTGTCAGACGGAAACTAAAATAACATGGGTTCATCCTTAGCCTACTTAACAATACTTTATACAAGTTGCTTAAACGAACTTAGAGAACGCGGATGTAATTCGCTTCCACTCGAATGGTCTGACTCGGTCGCGGGATAAAATCGATTGTTTCATTATGTCAGATGCGCTTAAAACGAACCTAGTTCCTAGTTATGTACACCGTTTTGCTTGATCTAGTTGCTCGGGCCGCGGGCCGGTCAATGCGTCAACGAAAAGCTGAGATCCATCGAAGACGATTCCCGCATCGCGGCGGAGCTCGCCTTCTCCTCCGGACTCTTGTCGCAGTCTTCTAAATACTTGATCACCTTCTCCGTGGCTTTCATCGCGCACACGCTCGATGCTTCCGTCTGCAACGCAATCGTTTATCGACTCATTAACTCGTAAAATAGATCGGGCCGATAATTACACATACCGAAGAAGTCAAATTCATAAAACTGAAGAATTTCTTAAGGAGCTCCACCATGAGGGAGAACTTTTTGCCTTTCAAGAAGCTACGCACGGTCGCCTCATAGTCCGCATTATCCATAATCAGATAACCCACCAGCAGAACCAGATATGACGCGAGGAAGGTGAATTCCATGTGCGTCCCGGCTTTCTGCAACACTAAACAGAAAAATGCAACTTTCTCCCGTGAAAAATGTACGAAATGAATCAATTTACGTTTTGCGACTGTCTCCTCGATGAATTCCTCGTTCGTTTTCGGCTGTGTGCTCGTCTCGTCCTTCTCGCCGTCCAGAATGGCGTCGGTGCGCTTCTCGGCGACCATCGCGGACTCCTCCCACAGATGGAACTGCTTGATGAGCGCCTCCACGGCGAACTTCTCGCACGTGAAGACGCTCTCCCCTTCGGCGGGCGCCTTCGCTCCAATGAGCAGCCGTTTGTTGCCGTCGTTGTCTTGAATCAGATTGATTAACAACATCAGAACGAGCACGCCCAGCTCGAACTTCTTCTGGTCCGGGATGTATTGAGGTACTTGGAGTAGTAGGTGTAAACTGGAATCGATTATGCCTGGCCGGGCGCCGATCAAAGTGCTACCCGTTGCTGTAAAAGTTAATCCGTACAATAAAACCCTCTCCGAACAAACGATAATTGAATAAAACCTACATTGTTTGTTGAAGCGATGCGTCAAGTTGATCAACACTTTGAGCGTCACCAACAGCGCTTCCCTGATAACAGCCCCGGCGCTTTCCTTGTCCGCAATATCGGCGACCGGATACAAGGGCAGCTCGGAGTCGCACAACCTGTAGAGCTTGACGAGCGTGTCCAGCAGTATGCCGCTGTCGTAGTTCAAGAGATACAATTGATTCTCTTCGTTGTTGTGCGTGACGTTTTCTAAGACGCGCAGGCATCGATCGATTTTGCGCAGTTTATCGAGCAAAGCGTCCGTCCACGAGACCACGTAGTCGGAAACTTGTCGACAGCACTCGCATATCGTCTTCATGATGTGCTCCAGCCCGCCTAACTCGCGCAACTCTTCCTTGAACCACTCGCCGGCTCGTTTTGAAGTTAAACTCAGGAGAGTTTCCATTGCTAATTGACCAACCTATAGAAACGACTGTAATTATGACGACGAACTATACGAAAACTAGCTCCGAGCACTCACAGTAATATTGTCGAGATTAAGATGCATGGCGTGCCCTTGACTTTGAATCTCGGCGCACAGCTCCCGAACCTTCTGCTTGTTCTTCTCCAGCTGGCCCGTCGTCAAGCCGCAAACGTCCAAGGCTTGTTGGTAGTTCACGTCCGACTCGAGCAGATTCAACATAAGCTCCAGACAGTCCCGATCGAGGTCCATGTTGAGGCGATCCTGACTGAGGACGAACATGACCGTCGCCGTACATAAACCGAGGCTCTGATCGCGTGTCGCGTCGTGTAACGCTTTGAAAAACTTGGCGACGGTGCCGTGCGCTCGCACATGCATGCGGAAAGCGGGTGCCATGCATTTCGTCGCGAGGGTGATCGCCGACAAACAACGCGTGCTAATCGGGTTGTTATCCTGCAATGCATCGAGGATGTACTCGACGTCGTCGTTGAACTCCTGGAACTCGCCGATTTCTTGCATCTGATGGGCCTTCTTCACGTTTCTCACAACCGTATAGAACTGAAATCAATTATTAAAGCAATGTGCATCCACAATTAATTGTGTCCACTCACCCCCTTATCGTTTCGAGTGCATTTCACACTCGCGCTCTCCCCGTCGTCCTCTTCTCGGGGCACTTTCACCAGAGGATCATCGTTGAAGCCGAAAGCATCGTGCGTTGGCGTCGCAGACGTGCTGCTGACAGTATTCGCCGGTTTCTGCGCGGGTTCGTTTTCGCCGCTCCATTTGTGTCGATAGACAGCGCGACTTTTCTTCGGTCCGTCGTTCGCGATAGCTCGAGACTTGAATATGCTGCCTTTCTTCTTCGAAATGACAACTTTCAGCGAGCTGGGTTCCAAGATCTTATCTAGAATCTCCTCCTTGTGTTCTTCGATCGTGGCAATTACGGGTTTCTCCTCTTCGGCGCTCTTTTCAGCCTCCATCGTTTCGCTTTCAGGCTCGTGCTCGGCCTCCGGTTCAACTTCGGGTTCCGGCGCGGGTTGGTCTTCGTCCTCGCTGGACCATTCGTCTTCCACGCGCGCCGGAGGAGGCGGTTCGACTTTCTCCGCTTTCTTCGGCGCAGGAATAATGATCGACTGCTGGATTTGAATAATTGGCGCGTCCGTCTTAGGCTTCTCATAAACCGGCTCGGGGTTTTCTAGGAGTCGCAATCGTTTCTCAATCTCGTCCTCGACATCTTCCTGCTCAGGTTCAACTTCTGGTTGTGGTTCGCACTCAGGCTCCGGTTGACCATCGTCGTGCTCGTCGAAATCTACGCTCATCTTGTCCTGTTCCGAAGTTCTGCGTACTTGCTCGCGGTCGAGCTCGCCCGCGGCGTCGGCGTCGCCCTCTCCGCTGCTATCTAGTTGGTCCCTGGACGTTCCTAACAAATTGGCGTACATCGCCTTGCGCTCCATCTCGTACTTCTCCGCGGGAATGTACTGCGGCGAAAGGTCCGCGTCCTTCTTCGGCGAGGTGAACAGCGAAAAGCTCTCGTTGGCAGTGTCCGCTGTGGCTGGGCTGCTGCTCGGATCCTGCTGCAGGCTCCTCCGCGTGCTGCGCGTCACTCTCGCGTGACTCGGCGAGCGCTGCGCGCGCGGAGACGTCACGGCAGACGTCGAAGGCGTGGAAGATGGCGTCACCGTGCTCTCGGACTGATCGGACTCGTTGACGATCTCCGACTTGCCGTGGACTATTCGCAAAACGATCTTGTGTTTGGGGTCTTTCTCCAGAGCGGCCGCGGCCGCCGCCGCCGCAGCCCTCTGCGCGGCGGTGGGGCGACTGACATTTTTCCGCTTCGCCGGCGCGCGATCCACCTTCTGCCTTTTGGCGGTCGGCGTCGTGGATCCATAACTATCCAAGTAACTTCCCTTGGTCACAACGGTCGCCACCTGCGCCGGGGCGGACGCGTTACTAGACTCGCTATCAGAATTTCGACTTTTAAAGAACTTTTTGGGTTTTGGTACAGCTGCAGCAGGTTCAGGTACTATGTTACCATTTGATTTATCATTTTCTTGTGCTAATCCTATAAGAATTTCATAGAACAAGTTACAAATGTAAAAAAACACTGCCACATGATGTATTCTTCAAATCAAAATAAAGTCAATAATATAATATACCATTCTTTGCCCTTATAGAAGTGAAAGAGGTGATCCCCCACTTGCCAACAGTGCCAGTGGATCGAGCAGCTGATGGCTTGTTGCTGTTCTCCTTGAACAAATTATCAAACTGGAAGCTGGCATTGTGATAATTTCCCCTCTTGTATTTCCCATAGCCTCTCGACATGATTGCATTCTTAGGCCAGCCTAAAACACAAATAAACATTGCAGAAATGGCACAGGCCTTAACAGCCACACAGCCACTCCAACCATCAGCTCAAGACAAGCAACAAGCGCGCCTGCTTACGCGCAGGAGCATCATCTAACCCAATTTAACGGGCATTTAGTGTACTTACGCCATTTTCGGGGAAAAAGTTTAGATTTTGGCGACGACAGCCGCCGGAAACTCGCTCGCCACGGCGCGCGCTCTGCTCCGCATTCTTCGCGGCCGAGAGGGTCGGAGTGCAACCGCGGCCGATCTGCGCGACGTTCGCCCTCGCGCC
Organism: Ecitophya simulans; assembly: GCA_027574965.2. NCBI lineage: Eukaryota > Metazoa > Arthropoda > Insecta > Coleoptera > Staphylinidae > Ecitophya > Ecitophya simulans. Next base: position 10,557 of record JAODGE020022678.1, read on the forward strand.
GAGATGCAAATTCAGCGTGAAAATCGTCAACACCGAGCGTGGATTGAACGAAACGCGCCGCGCTTACATATGTGTCAAACAACTTCACGTTATAAACACGCCAGAGCTGCCGGAGTCGACCCGACTCGCCGATGGTAGCGAAGAAGTCGTTAATATGGCGGGCAGCGCGCGATCCGCTAGGTTTCTGTACGCTTCAATACGTTAATTACAGGAAATTAACGTTCGCTTGAAGATGGCGCTGCGTTGCCCTCTTTCCACTTGGTAATTTTTGAGTTCTACTAAAACTGTCAACATCGTAACAGTAAAAAGAAACAGTACGAAAATAAAAATCGAAACGATTATTTTATGCGGGAATCGATTATTTTTATCAAATATTCTGAAATATTGCTTCAGAAAGAGTATCCCACAAACTCTATGATAAACCAGTGACTAACTGACGTTTTTTTCGTTCTCGATGAAATGAATAATAAAATAAAACGATAAATAAATACTCGATTAAACAAAGATGCGCCTTTTTTTGTTATAGTTCACTATTGTCCCAAGCAGTTGTACTTGCTATGTAATAAACATAATAGCGCAATGGACGAGAGACGTAAGCACCAACGTCGAGGTAGAGCTAGAGACTGGGCGAAGTGGCAACGAATTTCATCGCTGCGCGAACGCGGCCCCGAGTTCACTGTGTTAGTAGCGAGCGGCACTCGGCGTCGTTTGTTTCGCCTTCTCGGTTCTCGTTCTCGTCCGGACGACCTGTCGCCCGACTGGTTTCATTCTGCGCCGCGTGTACGCAGAGTTCATTTGCCCTCGAGAACGGGCGAAGCGTCCCTTGCTTTTCGATCGACAAGGGCGACTAAAATCACGAGAAGCGTGAACATCCAACGTTGCGGCCTTGTAAACCTTCTATAGTTCTCTCCACTTTGCTCCGAGGGATGTTAGCGCCAGCCGTCGCACCGGTTACCCTACAGATCGCATAGGAAGTAAAAAGAACGCTCGTTAGGCACTCTGTGAAGGGCAATATTTCGTTTGTGGTGCGGTCAGTTCTGTCTTCTGTTGTGTCCAAGTGAAAACATTTGTATTTAACGCGTAAATAACGTTCGTATTTTATGCCTTTCGTTGTGCGCGACATTTTCCGTCAAATCTTCGTGAAATTCGGCGAATAATGTTTCACATCTTGTGACTTCTGTGTGGATCTCTGGACGCAGACAGCCAATAACAATACGCTGGAATAACAATTAATGGTAATTCTAGATTGTAATGTTTGTTATGATCATTATCATTATTGTCAGAGGCATTATCACCGTGCCTGTTA
>JAODGE020022699.1:0-11139 GCA_027574965.2 Ecitophya simulans
ATGCTTCTCGCGCTCGATTAACTAATACCGCATTTGCAATAACCCTCCAAACGGGCACTACTCATCACTGACAGCCAGTCCCTCCTGGCAGCCCTCAACAAGGGCCCGCTCAGTCAGACCAGCTATACTGAGGACAAAATCTGGTCGCGCTTGGTGCGTCTCACTAACGCGGGTTGGACCGTCCACATGCAGTTCTGCTATAGCCATTGCGACGTTCCAGTGAATGAGCTGGCTGACTCATATGTGACGCAAGTCATGATAAATGGAGAGTTCGCCACGACGCGCGTGGCACCTCTGTTGCACACGGGCCTGGTTACACGTTTTACGACGATTTTTCGAGGACAATGGTTGGAACGTCTTAATGTTAACACCCATTGGTACACATTATGCGGAGCGAAAGCATCAGACCTCAGTGGCAAGGATCTGATCACTGGGGAACACCTGACGCGAACACAGCAAGTACACCTTGCACGTGCACGGTGTGGCGAATCCGAACACTTTGGCAGGCTCTTCTGGGCGGTTCGCGACTGCGTCAGCAGCTGCCGTCTGTGCAGCCGAACGCCTGCGCAAACAGAGGCGCCAACTCGCATCGCCGCCGATATCGCCGCACCGCCAGGGCATGGCCGGCACCTGCCCGATGTGCCGTGTACCATTTGCAACCGCGTCCTCAAAGGTTTCTCAGCCGCGGCAGCACATTACCGAGTGCTGCATCTAACCCTCCCCCGCCCACGTTCAGTGCACAAGTTCCCGCACTGTGACGCACCGTTCGAGAATTCGCGACAGAAGGAGTCGCACGTGATATACTGCAGTCGGAACCCGAACCGCCATGTCACGCAAAGTGTATATGGACCCCGTCGCCGCCGTATGATACTGCCGCCGACGGTACACACACCTACCGATACCACCAGCCCACAGGAAACCGTGCACCACCTGATATATAACCGCAATGCCACAAGGGATCTACGTGATTCTTTACACATCACCTCCCCACTTACAAAGTAAACGTGCGATCTGCACCAATTGGTGCGCGGCAGGCTCACCCCGTCGTTTTTGCTTGGTGTGTTCGGCGTGGGCTTGGCGGGTGAGCGCGGGGGGCTCGTGGGCGGCGATTTTTTTTTTGGGGGGGGCGGGTGGGGTTTGGGGTGTGTGGTGTTGCCTTGGCCGCGCCGGGGCCGCGCGTTTTGGGCCCGGTGGGGCCGGCTCGGGCTTGCGGTATGTGAAATCAAGGGCGCCGCGCCGCCCCGGGGAAGTGGCCCCGGGCCGAGGCGGCGGGAGGCAAATTTGCGAGGGTGGGGGCTTTTGGGCCACAGGTCAAAATTGCAGGCTGGACGGGCTACCTTTTGTGTTTACGGTGCTTTCTTTGCTGCGCTCACTATTTGGATTCGTTCGTTTAGTTCAGGGTTCGGTAAGTCGGGGAAATCGGGCACCATCCAGCAATTCAAAAAAAAAAACAGTTGTGAGGAATGAAGAAGTAATGGTTACTTCACTGTTTCTTGCTGATGTTATCGTTAGCGAACATCAGTAGTCCAACATTTCCGCGTATTTGCGATGCGTGCGAGGATTGGTGTAGTGTGCTTTCGAAGCCCCACTACAACAATTTGTTTCTGTTGCGAAGGGGTTTTACATATCTTGCCTCGAAGGTGAATGCTCTCTCCTTTCCTCTACTTCGTTTTACTTGTATTTGTCAGTAATACAAACTATGCAAACTTAAAATTACTTCGTGAACACAACTACTTCTTACGTGTCTCTGTTCGGTATCACATTAGCAATACCTATATACTGGGCTATTATAGACTACTACTCATATAAAAGTAATCATTGCCATTTTCATTCTCCGACCACGGAAGTTTTTGTTTATTGCGGTTCATTATTATAGGCTTGTAAAGTCGTAGATTCCTCGTACACTTACGAGAACGAAAGGGACCAATAGCAAATTAAAAAAATAAAACCAGCGCACGATGGCCCTCACCTGTCCATCTAAGAGAATATGCGGACGCTGTGGAGGAGCAGTCCGTATTGGCGAGCAGCATAGTGGAGTCGAGTGTGTGAAGTGTAAACGCACGTATCACAAGAAATGTTTTTTAGCTGACTGTGGAATTGAAGTAGAATTGACAAGTCCATGTATTTGCTGTCGCTTAAGTGTTGTTAGCCCGAAGGTCCTGTTGCAGTGTGCGAAGACGAAAAAGTACGCTCACAATTTTTTGCGTGACGGCTTTTGTGTGATTCCACTCTGGAGTAACACTAAAGAAAAGAATGCCATATGTGCGCAGCTGTGCATCTGGCGTGACGAAGCTGATACTCTTTTCAAAGCGATGATGTCAACATACGAATGTGAGGCTGAATTTTCTTCAGGAAGAACTCCATCGTTAGATGGTGGATATTCAAATTTTCGACAGCGGGGTCTTGGTAGATTTGAAATTATTTCACAACATATAACTGATAGAGTTGTACCACTTTCCGAAAAGTCACTTCTTATTCAAAAAACACTCCAGTACTTGCTTGGAACGACAGGAGAAAAGGAAATGAAAGTAATGTCATCTGGTTGCTTTTATTCACTGACTGGAAGCGTCACGCAAAATTATCATACTGATGGGCCACGTCTCAGTACCGTGGTTGATCTCTTCCCATACGCGATAAATGTGTTTATTCCACTAGTGCCTGTGGACAAACGAAATGGAACAGAATTTATTCCTGGGACTCATAGAGTATATTCTCCTAATACTGAATCTCCAAAAACAAAATCAGTCTCTCCAAGCGTTCCCGTAGGGGAGGCAATTTTGTTTGATTATAGAGTGACTCATCGGGGGCTAGGTAATTCCAAAGGAACTGCGCGACCGTGCTATTATGCTACATACTCGCGTTGTTGGTATCAAGACATATACAATTTCAGCACAAGCAGATATAAGAGAGCATTGGTCATCAGCGAATCTGCACTCGATAGTCGTGAGGAGAGAATGAAGAAGAGGGCTGAACAGACCAACGTGTAAAAGAGTGCAGCTACAAATGAGCTTTACGGAGTGGGATGCATCCTAAATTATATTTTTCTTGCTACTCATATGTGACATAGAGGCTGCTGTTGGCGTGCAAGTGAGTATAGAATAGAGAAAAAAACCTCAATAAAAGAGAGTCCTCAATAGAGGGATCTAATGCCCTTACTCGACAGTCGAAAAAAAAAAGAAAAAAAAAATGGTTTCTGTATTGTGCGTCTTCATTGTTATTAATCCATCAATCGTTCTCATGTTTCTTTCCCTTTCCCTTTTTTGTTACTCGGGACCTGTTGCACTTTATTTGTCTGATGTTCCTTCTGCCTGTAGAATAGATTATATTAGAGAGATCAGGAAAATTTGGCAGCATATAAATTGATATATATATATATATATATATATATATATATATCGAAGATGGGACTTCTAACTCTTCTTCGCAAACTTAAGAAGAACGATACCGAGCCACGAATCCTCATTTTGGGTTTGGATAATGCAGGCAAAACGTCAATCCTGCGCAAGCTCTCCGATGAGGACCCTACTACCACCCAGGCTACGCAAGGATTCAATATCAAGTCGATAAATTGTGAAGGGTTTAAGCTGAACATGTGGGATATTGGAGGTCAAAAAGCAATCCGTGCCTACTGGCCAAATTATTTTGATGAAGTCGACTGTCTGATTTATGTTGTTGATGCAGCTGATAAGCGGCGCCTTGAAGAAACTGCTACTGAGCTGGAGGCCCTTCTTCAGGAGGAGAAACTCCGCGAGGCTCCAATTCTCGTCTTTTCCAATAAGTGTGATCTGGCAACAGCATTGTCCCCCGAAGATGTAAGCACATCTCTCAATCTCCACAGCCTTCGCGACCGGACATGGCACATCCAGAAATGCAGTGCCAAGACCGGTGAGGGACTCAACGAAGGTCTTGAATGGGCTGTAAAGAGCATCAAGAAGTAGATAGTTATTATTATTATTATTTTTGTTTCATTGTTTTTTTTTTATGTAGTTACTGATACGCATTGTTATGATCACACCGAATGGCTTGTTGAACAACTATGACAATTCATGGCTTCTGGAATCATCTAGATACCGCATGTACAGTGTTTTTCCAACTTTACCATATTCTTGCAGTTCATGTAAGGAACCGCAATATCTCTGTTGCCATCTTCACATTACTTCCTCATTACATACCATTATTGCCATTTTTAATTTTAACACATATATATATATATATTTGTATAAATACAGTTTTATAGCGTCTTATTTTCGTTGTGGTTGAGCTTTGGACGCCCGTGATATGTTCCGCTCTGTACGAACCAACTTTGCCCCGCTGGCAACCCTTAAGCCAGTTCTCGCGGCAAGTGTTGCCTCGCAAAATTCTGTGACCCGTTTTATTGGTATCCGCAGCAACCGTACCCCGAATGCGAATGCAATCAACTCAGTCATCGAGAAGACCAAGGGCGAGGGACTTGCCGGGATGGCTGCCGTGGTTGCCCGAGCTGCACTGTACACTAATGCCCACAATCCGCAAGCTACTATTATCGAAATTGAGACTGTTCTGCCTAAGATTGAGGACGAGGCGCTTAGGCGGTTGGCTATTGGCACAAGGTTGTATGCGCGCAACGAACTGCTTGACGTAAAGGAGAGCGCTCTCAGTGTCTCTGGTGGGGCTACGGAGGCGGAAGTGTCCCAGATCCGTTCCGATCTTAAAAAGGATTACGCTGAGCTCAAGGAGAGCTCACCTGGGTGCTGGCTCGTACAGTTGGCGGATGCCGAGTATAGCCTGTACGTGGGTGATGTAGAAGTAGCGTATCAGGCACTACTTGATGTAGAGACCAAGATCAAGGCATACCTCCATGCTCCCATTGTGGTATCCGATGCTGTTGCCACCCCCGAGAATACTAACCAGTTCTCACTTCTCGGATTTCAACTGAAGCGCGCGTACAACACAAGAGGCGTGTCCATCCCTGTGAAGAACAAGACTGTTGCTGAAGGAATTGCCACTATTGCCGACGAGCCGGCTGCCGTGACAAGCCTTCTGGAGCTTCAGAAGAGCTTGGGTGTCAAGCTTACCGATGAGGAAACGTTGGAGGTAGCTTTTACACTTCATGCGGCTCACGTTCGCCACCACTTCCACGACTTTTTCCCGCATACATCCTTCGAGTACGCTGATTGGTCCTCGGAGGCTGCAGAGAATGCCAAGATGGTGGTCGGAAACGTTTATATGCCGCCGTCATCAAAGCTAAATGATGAAGTCGTCGATAAGGTACGCACTTGCGTTCCCTCCAGTGCATTCTATGCACCTGAGGACAAACTGCGCGAGGTAATGAGGTCGGTCCCAAAGAACGAGAGTATGATCGCTTCCATCCGAGCAGCTTTCGGCCCCGGCCCTCAAACGCCTCTATCTAACTCTGACGAGGCGCTGTCAGCTGCTCTGAATGCCATGCAGGCTGGCGGTACGTCTGAGGATGCCGCCGGCTCAACTGAGTACGCGAAGGAACAGAAGGAGGTAGCGAAGATCCTTGCGCGCCAGCTTCTTTACCGCACCGAAGTTCAGCTCGGTGTTGCGCTCACTGAGATGAATCAGCTGCACAAGGCTGTGGAGATTATCACCCCTGTTATCACCGCGAACGAGTACATCTACATGTGGCGTGCTTTCCTCGCCCGCAGCCGGGCGTACAAGGGGCTAGGACTGATCACTAACTCCGATAAGGATGTCAAGGCACTGAAGGTTTTGAAGAAGAGCCTCACTGACCATCATCCTCACGAACTCATTTAGTAGCGAGCGCACAGGAATATATATTTCGCATTTTTCAAGTAGTCTTACGGGGGAAATAGGGAGTATCGGTTTGGACATCGTTAGCACCTGCCAAAAGTGCTGGGACAGGATGTATTTATGGAAAATGGACAGTGACAAGTTTCGTGGCCGCAAGCGAAATTATTTTCTTTCTAGCAGTTACTTTGCACCCGACACACTAGCGAGGTGGTCTCTTCTGCGCATTCTTATCCTTGTTCCCGCAGCAGAAGGGGTGCGCATGACGAACCGAACAAGGAGTAGTAGCTTTGTGTAACTTATTATTTATCATCACTGACAGACGCGAAGTTGCCGTCGCTAAGGCGAATGTTCTCTTTTTGTTAAGGTACCATATGGCGCTTATGCTCAACTCCATGGTGTGTTGTGTGTTACCCTTTTCCACTTCCTTCATCCGGCGTCTTCTCCCTCATTATCGTAGTAGTGATTACAATAGCACAAGCAACAGCAGCTGTTGCATAGTAAAAGAACAGTATAGCTACGCTTCTATTGTATATTAAGGTTTCCTTATCTTGAGCGGACGTGGTTTAATATCCTTCAACGATTCGTTTTACTTTAATCTTTAGTTATTTAACTTACTACTACTTGACCAGGAAGCCCGTCCCCCCCTTTTCCCTCTCGCCCACGTAGCCATCCCTTACTGCACAGGAGTAGATTTCCTGGTGTACATGTAGAGAGAATAGGAAAAGGCCTCTGCCCTTTTTTTAAATGCTAGGGCAACTACTGCGCATTACGGGACTATCAAAGCAATGGCCCACGTATACAGTGGATGAAATTGCCACACATTGCACGAGCCAATCACTTTGGATCGTTGCAGGAGATTCTGTATACGATGTAACATCTCTGTTAGACAAGCACCCTGGAGGTGGTGGTGCGCTCCTCAAGCGTGGGGGTGGGGCGCGCGACTGTACACAGGATCTTCTTTTTCATGGTAGGACTGCTCGGAGGCAAGCGGAAGAATACAAAATAGGGGAAATTTTTCGCGTCTGCATCAGTGGGAAGACGCAATTACAGACCACGGCTACTCACCAAACCGAGAAGGACATGCCTAGTAACTGCCAGGAGGAGCACTTTTGTTCTGCCCAGAGTATTGGTGGCTGTAGCAGCTGCATGTCTTTACATGAGAGTGGACCACAACTTGCACCTGGCATAGAGGACACAAAGGTACATGTGGTGGACATTCATGAGGATCCTATGGGTGTAACACCGTCGTCACTTCCTTCACAATGTGCAAGCTACCTAGATAGTTGCGTACTGCCAGACAGCAGTGAGCGGCCTCAATTGTCTCCCGATGTGGGGGCATCACTGATCGTTGCTACGGGAAATGCCGAGGTATTTCACAGCACTGATAACATGGTTTAAGAGTTTTTTTTTGAGGCAGTCAGCTGTTTTGCGCAATCCTTCTCTTCCTTGTGCCTTCTATAAAGTCTTGTAAGATTGGCTTGAGCTGTGCTCCCTCTAAATGACACCACGCCAATGTATTGTCTCATCTGCGGTTCGCGTTTTCTTTTTATGTAGTTTCCGCGCGCTTCAGTTGCCTACAGTTTCTGTTCATTGTTGTTGTTTTGAAGTCTATGCGTGCCGTATTCTGCTACGTCAAGGAGGTAATTTTAGGGGAAGAAGAAGAAAAAAAAGGTGCATCCGATAATGTAGGCAGGGCACTCAAACATACACTGCTGATTGGATGTTTGACATGCTGCCGTTTTTTTTAATTTGTTGTCTGCAGTTTGCGAAGCTACACTTTCCAACTGCTAGTGCGTGCGCACGCTTAATTTTTTGTTTTATACCATTTGGCGTGGTCTCCCGCCCAGGCAATCTCTGTCACTCGCTGGGAATGGAGGTAACCATTGAGGCCTTGTTTTTTGGTCGCTCGACTAGTGCACTGGTATAGGCTGCCAGGTGATGGAGAGTCCTTTCTAACCTCACGGAAGCTGGATAGCTACGTCAATTGCACAAGCATGTATATGTTACTTTGAAGGAGGCCCCCCGTGCGAATATTGTTGTATAATCATCTGACGCGGCAAAGTGTCTGAAAATAATCAAACCCTTGGTAAAGGTAACTATAAGCAAGGCCACACTATTGTTGAACAACTGTGGTCAGGAATGTCAGTGACAAATTGATAATTCAAACAAGGTACTTTCAACAGCTCGGTTCAAAGAGTGCGCTCAGCGTGAGCACAAGCCTCCCAGTAGGGAAACCTGCGGTTTTTTGGATACGGCATAAGTCACCGCCTACTGAGATGCTTTGCGACTGAAACTATCTGTTTTATTTATTTCCGAATTGCGCGTGACTTTTTTAAAAAACTTAGTGGCGATTCCACTAAAAGGTAGAGGATATCTTTTAAAAGTAAATTTATCTTCTAGTGCTTTAGAGCAACATTGGCTCGACAGTTCTTCCACCGGAGAGCGTGCAGTGCTTCTGACATGTTCACGTTTCTTCTTTCTCTCAGTGGGGCTAGAAAGAGGTGGCCTCAATTAACAGAGGAGGAGGTGCGCCGCCACAACACTCGGCAATCGCTGTGGATAATCTCAGACAATTCTGTGTATGATGTAACGAAGATTCTGTGGGCACACCCCGGAGGGGAGTTGGCGATGCTTCGTCGAGGTGGGGGTACGAAGGACTGCGCAGCTGACTACGAATTTCACAGTCGATACGCTCGGAGCGAATGGGAGAACTGTAAAGTAGGCGAGATATCTCCAGAGGAGCGCAAAAAACTATTTTTCTTCACTCCGTGCGCAGCGGACGTTCCAGAGGCAGCGAAGAGCAGTATGCACACATGGTCGCGCGGGGCTGGCGACGAGGTTGCGGATAGCTATGTGAAGTACACAGTTGAGATGTCGACGAGTAGTGCATTTACACCCCGCAGCCACGCTTACTCTAGCAGCTGCCGCCAGTATCCCTTCGAGCGTTTTCCCACATTACAGTATTAGCGTCTGCGTGAGGGCTCTTCCCATCAATGGAGGATCACCTGCGTCGCTTCATTCATCTATGTGCGCTGCTAGTTCTCCATTGTTTTTAAATATAAGTCCTATGTCCACTAGTTGTGAAAGTTGAAATCAACGGCGGGCTTGAAGTGTATATTCGAAGTTGGCACATGGTGTATATGGGATACGTTGTGCACTGCCACTGAAGAGCTTAAGTCAAAAAAAGAAGACCACACTACCAAATATCACCAACTTTAACATCCACTTTTTGGGGTTTTTTTAGTTGTTTATTGCTATTGTTTATTTGGTTCTCTGTTGACGATGTGTGTGCGTGTGTACGCATTTGTTGTGGGATCAGGAATGGCGGTAGGCACTGTTGTCAACTAGTACTCGCGCCAACTATTATTATTATTATTTCAGTAACAATCATCGAAGTGAATATGCTTACGGGTATACACCAGGCCTACAAAGCGAAGGGCGGACAAGAAAAGCAACATCCCTGAGCGATATAAGTATATTTATGAGGTAATTTGTGGATGAAAAGAGCATTGCTAAGCAGATACAACAAGAATTACTTTGCAGTTCCAACTTTATTTTCAACGATTCCGTCTGTGAGAAGTGCGCTCTGATAGCAAGAAGTTCAAAGAGTAGCGTCAACAGCTGCAGTGACAACGAATTTGTAAGCGTCGAAAAAAAAGAAAGAAAATGTCAAGGCTGGCAGGTGTGATAGCGCCCACACACAACATACACATGTGCATTTTTACGTATGCAGGGCTGTGAGTGCGCTTGCGTTGTTCTGTTTTTTCTTTTTCCGTTAGTAACCCTCTTTGCCTTTCTGGCACCCCTAACAATGCATCATCACTTCTACCCATTTTTTCTGACTTTGACCAGAAGGGCGAGAGAGGAAAAAGACAATAACATCAATACAAAGCAAGAGGTAATCTCCAATTTTTTAATGCCATCTGTATCAATCCGTGGCACACTTTTCGAGACACCAGAGAGAAATCTCTTGCGCATTGTGAAAGATGCGCTCGTAACAGTGGGTTCGACGGGGGTTATTGAGAGTGTCTTAGACCCGGAAAAGGATGTTGTGGCTTATCAGAACATGCTTGAGACGGCGACAAAGGCTGGCACTTTGGTGACCTTGTCATCAGGGCAGTACCTGTTGCCTGGCTTGATCGACTTACACGTTCATGCTCCACAGTGGCCGCAGCTTGGCAAGTGTTTGGACCGAAAGCTGGAGCATTGGCTACAAGACTGTACCTTTCCTCTCGAGTCCAAGTACGAAGACATTGAGTTTGCGTCTAAGATGTACACCTTGCTAGTCTCTACGCTTCTGGCCAACGGTACTACAACGGTAGCCTACTTTGCCACCGTACACGTTGAGGCAAGCGTGCTCCTCGCGAAGATTTGCGTTAAAAAAGGCCAGCGTGCCATCGTTGGAAGAGTGGCCATGGATCTCCCCGATCAATGCCCCCCCTTCTATAGGGACACCTCCCCACAGGCATCGGTCGAGCACTCGGAGAGGTTCATTCAGGAAGTAAGGGCACTTCCCAACAACTCTGGGGATCTCGTACTTGCAGCAGTGACCCCACGATTTATTCCGTCATGCAGTCACGAGGCATTAGAAGGACTGGGAGTACTTGCGAAGAAATACGACTGCCATGTCCAGACCCACTGTTCGGAGAGCGATTGGGAACACAATTACGTCATTCAACGCTATGGCAAGCATGATGCTTTTGCACTGAATGACTATGGCCTGATTACTCGAAAAACCATCCTTGCGCACTCAAACTTCCTCTCGAAAGAGGACATGAACCTTATCAAATCTAAGGGCGCAGCTGTGGCTCACTGCCCCTTGTCAAACATTTACTTTTCGTCAGCAGTGTTTCCACTGCGTCGCGCACTGGATGCGGGGCTTCATGTGGGCATGGGGAGCGATATTGCTGGCGGCCCGAGCCCCTCGCTCTTTGACGTATGTCGCGGGGCAGTTGGGGTTGCACGCATGCTCGAGGAAGGGACAGATGCGTCCCTCTCCTGTGAGGGTCGCAGCACTGGCGAACCGGCAAGAGTGGACCATGTAGAGGCCTTCTATATTGCCACCGCTTTGGGCGGTGAGTCTGTGGACTTGAAGATTGGCCGCTTCGCTCCCGGTTACTTCTTCGATGCAATTGTGGTCGACACAACAGTTGCGCAAAGCAACATCCGCATATTTGATGGTATTGACAAGCTGGAGGACGTATTTCAGAAGATCATCTACAATGCGGGCCCTGCAAATGTGGTGAAGACCTATGTGGCAGGCCGTCTTGTCCACAGTATCGAGTAGTGACTGTGACGACGATGGCGTGTGGGGGGGGGGGGGGGGGGGGGGGCGGGCACCGCGGAAGCACCCCCCCCCCTCCCCGCCTTCCCTTCCCTACC
>JAODGE020022710.1:0-99873 GCA_027574965.2 Ecitophya simulans
TGACGCGGCACGTTTCGTCGCCTTTTTGCCCGCCGCGCGCGCGCCGCCGCCGCCGCCGCCGCCGCCGCACGCGACGCCTAATGGACGTTGCGATAAGATCGTCGGCGGCGAGCGGTAACGCGGAAATATGTCAATTAGAGTGATACATATTTCTGACGTGTCTTGTTAGACGCACCCACCGACCGATCGTGTTGGGCGATTGGGTTGGATCTCGGGTAGCGGCCGGACTAATGAACCACTTATCGACATGTTAACAAGGTGTAAGGGGAATAGTCGTCGATTTTCAGCGTGGGGTGTGCGAGATTACCGAAAAACTGCTACCGAAAAGGCGTTCGTTATCAGTAGCAACCAGTCAGTCACAATCCTATAGTATATCCTATATCTATCGCTATATGCCAACTTTTTGTTGGCTCTCAGCGAGTCCTTCATTGCGTATCCGCTGACACGATAACAAAGTAGAGACAAATCGAAACCGAAAGAAAACGTTTAAAACTTCAATGCAGGAACAATAAAGGTTATTAAGGTTTTCCCAGTCGTTTTCGCAGATTGCGCGAGCAAAGTAAATAGAAAGCTTAGAGGAAAAACGACGAAACACTTTCATTGTTCCTCTCGGCGATGCGTATTATAAATCTTGATGTTTTGCCTTTAAACCATTTTCCACTCCCGGCCAGAACAAAAACAAAAATAAATGTACAATCGCATTTAACGCTTCGTAAATGGTTGCCAGTTTTCAATTGTAATTTTCCACTGTGGCTTATAAACAATATGACTTATTTAAATTGTCCCAAAACTGTTAAAACCACCATGTCGGTTTGTAAGCAGTTCATGGAAATTATATAATCTAAAGATAGCATTATTATGGAAACCTGTCAATGGAGCGAGTAATAAATTGTAATAAATATTGTTTGTATACTTTCGCGTTATGCATTTTGTTTGCTCTCGTTGTTAATCGGCGTGCCAACGCGCAGCGTTATCCCGCTCGTCGTTATCGACGCCCGCCGACGTGCGACGACGACGACGACGACGACGGCGGCGGCGGCGGCGGCGGCGCGCCGAAACGACGACGTTCGGACGACGTTAATTAAAATGCTTTCGATTATAATTAGCTTTTTAATGGCATTCGCGCGCGGCCCACACGTATCGGCGGCGGCGTCGCGCTCGCGCGCGGACAAAAAGCCAAACAGTATTAACCGCGCTATCGGCGACGAATAAATCGACTATTGTGTAGAATTTCAATAAGGATTGTCTTGCCGGTGCCGGCGGCCCGTTTTGCGCGTTTCCGCGATTTTTCCGCGCGGCGCCGCCTCGCCGCGATCGACTCCCTAGATTCGCGCTTAATGCGCGCCCGTAATGCACGAAAGGTGTAATCGCCGGAAAATACCGACGCCGCGCCGCGAGCGTTTTCAGCGTCGCGACAATGGGCGCACTGACTGCGCTGAAACGTATTCGACGCGATGCGCGGCCGACTTTCAGAGCACTCGCGCACTTCGAACGCTTCTCGCCCCCAATGTTAAATTAATGCAACGTTTCGACGAGCAACAAACAAACGACGAAAATAAAACACAGCAAAAAGGACGTCACTTTGATGACTTCGCGGAACGTTTCGCGTTGCACATGGATGACCTAACAATCAAAATCTATCCTTTGTATCTTTCGTCAGGCAATTTCGTCAACCTTTCAACCTCCACCCTACTTAAACCTGGAATGCGCCGGAATAAAAGCGCGCCGCGAAGCTGGCCGCGCGCGCGCGCGCGTCCTAATAGTCCAGGACGCGCCGCCGCGCTGCCGGTGAAAATAATATTGTTATTAACGGCATATGGCGAATCGTAAATAACGTTCGAAAAGAAAACAATTTGAATTTTAAAACGGCGCGCCGCTGCCCGCGAACACTTCTGCGCGGCGCGCATTACTCGCATCTTTTACGACGCATAGTGGATTGATTTCAAGGCTGCACGTGTATGATGGCAGCGGCGGTGCGCCGGTGTGCGTCGGCGTTGCATTAAAAACAAAACAACGAACAAAAAAAAAAACTGCGCCAGCGCGCTTTTCATTAAACGCGCGATATCTCGCCGGCGCGCCGTTTCGTTTGTGCGCCGCGCGCTCGCGTCGCGCGGCTGGCGGCGCACGCATTTACGCTATTTGTTTATGATATGCACGCACTTGCAAATTTGTCGCGCGCGGACTCGCACGCCAATCGCGCGTCTTCGATCGTCGCGGCGCATCAGCACGTAAGTGGGCGGCGAAGAGGAGCACGACGCGCGTCGCGTGTCGCCGGCAGGGGAGCGATCGAAACAATAAAACGCCGCGAAGGCCGCTCGACGGATGCGCGCGGCGGGATGCTGGATTGACGACCAGATAAGCGCGCGTGGCGGCGGCCGGTCGGTCGGTTGTCGCGATCGCGAGTAACTTGACGCAACATCTACCGCGAGCAGTATTGCAATAATGCACGTAGCGCGCGCGGAATGTTTGCGCATTTGCGGCGACCTCAGCGCTTTGCATGCTCGCCGATCGTGGGCACGCGAACGTCGCTGTAATTGCGTCAACGCGGAAACGTGCGCGCGCGCGGAATTTGCGAATGTCGAACGAATCAATCGCAAGCGCGCGCGCCGATTAATCGCGATGATTGATGCCGTCGTCGGCGGCAATTTCCACTCGGAAATGCGTTTCGTTTGTTTCTACGTCGTCTTCCTCGTTTAATTGCCGCATCGCGTTCTCGCCGTCGGCGCGGCATCGCCGAGCGTGCCAAAAACGTCGATCGCGCACTGCGCGTTATTTGA
The DNA here is from genome assembly GCA_027574965.2 of Ecitophya simulans. NCBI lineage: Eukaryota > Metazoa > Arthropoda > Insecta > Coleoptera > Staphylinidae > Ecitophya > Ecitophya simulans. The sequence continues at coordinate 2,778 of JAODGE020022710.1, forward strand.
AACATTTATCACGCGCGCCCGCTCGCAGATGGCCGCGGCGCTCACATGTCGAGCTGGCGCTGGTGTTGTTCTGTTCCGCGCGCGACCGACCAACCGACCAGCTGTAAACGAGGCCCGTAGCTGAAATTATCATAACAATCGCGCGCGTTTATGTCCGACTCCAATTAGCAATACTAGACACAAACGCATTAATGCCGCTTATTCAATTTGAACTACTTGCGGCGTAGCATTTCGGTTCGCGATAAAAAAAAAAACGGCGCGTTCGTCGGGCGTCCGCAATTAATCCGCACTCGTCGGCGCGTACGCGGCGGTCGAGCGGTCCGCAAACAACGATCCCGGCGTCGGTCGGCAGGAGGAGGCGAATTATCGCGGCGTATTGATTGTTCCTATTGCCGCTGGGCGTGACCATATATCGCAAGAAACCCGCTCAAATATATCGATATGTTTTGACAATATCGTTATCGATATATAAGTATTCTAACGAAAACATCGACATATCGCGTTCGCTTTGGAATGGAATTCAAAATTATCAACAATCGATAGTCCGATTTATAAATTGTTATATTGCCACATCGAAAATTAAAACATCGCCCAAAAATAGCGTTGTAACAAACAGAAAATATCGATATATTGATATATTTTCGACAACTCTATGCCGCCCGACGGTGCATGGAATTTAAAATTGTCAATTATCAATAGTCCGAATTAAAAATCGTTATATCACCACATCGAAAAATAAAACATGGCCCAAAAATATCGTTGTAACAAAAAGAAAATATCGATATATCAATATATTTTTTACATCTCTACATCGACCGAGAGTACATGGAATCTAATTGTCAAAAATCGATAGTTCAAATGTAAGATCGTTATATCACCACATCGAAAATTAAAACATCGCCCAAAAATGTTGTTGTAGCAAACAACAACTATCGATATATCGATATATTTTTCACATCCCTACGTCGACCGACAGTGCATGGAATCTGAAATTGTCAAGAATAGATAGTCCGAATTTAAAATCGTTATATCGCCACATCGAAAAATAAAACATCGCCCGAAAAAATTGTTGTAGCAAAAAAAAATCGATATATCGATATATTTTTCACATCTCTACGTTGACCGACAGTGCATGGAATCTAAAATTGTCAAGAATCGACAGTCCAAATTTAAAATCGTTATATCACCACATCGAAAATTAAAACATCGCCCAAAAATATTGTTGTAACAAACAACAAATATCGATATATTTATATATTTTCGACAACTCTACGTCGACTGACAGTGTATGAAATCTGAAATTGTCAAGTATAGATAGTCCGAATTTAAAATGATTATATCGCCACATCAAAAAATAAAACATCGTTGTAGCAAACAAAAACCATCGATATATCGATATATTTTCGACATCCCTACGTCGTCCTACCGTGCGGCGGGGCGGCGTCCTGGGGGACGCGTTAAATCCGCGCGCCGGGACCCTATTCATGCGCGTGACTCCTCGACGCGGGCCCTCTTTCAGTCTAAGCCGGCCGCTCGAATGGCAGATATGAAAATGGATTTTACGCGCGTACAATGCGCGCCGTTTGAGCGCGCTACTCGCCGCAAGTCGGAACCGGGAGGCCGCCGCCGCCGCCGCCGTCGCTCGCAGACGTCTCCGGCGGAAATTCTATTAACAGCGGCGAGTTAGCTGCGCTGCGAGACGCGAACTTACATCGCGATCAAACTGCGCCGCCGTGCGCGGCGTTCGTCGCAGCCAATGGGTCAATAGGTGTCGGGAAACCCGTCGCGGCGTGAAACTGTCCGAATTCATATTCCATTACGTTCCGGATGAGAGCGCGAAGGTCGCGAACGTCCGCCGGAGTTGTCGTGCGGATCGCGCCTCTCGCATCCGCGCATGCGACAGCGTTTTAAGCGCGTCGCCTGTTTGATGTTGCGCCGATGTCGGCGGCTGCAATTCCCGTCTGAAATTCAATATAAACGTCGGGCGTGGCGCACTTGTGGCGTGCCGTCTATTTGCGACAAATTTCAAGCAGCTCGTTGCGCACGCGGCGCGCCGAAATCGCGCTGACCCCGCCGCGCGCAAAAATACCGAAATGCGAAACGTGCGCGGCGACTTTTGCCGCGCGCGCATCGTCCGAGCTTAGTTAATAATAATCGGCGGACGCGATAAAACGGCGAAAATGCGCGCGCGCCGCGCACAGCGATTATCATACTCACGCCGCGGACTGGCCCTCGCGTTCGCTCGATTAACGTCGCAAGACGCAGGTTCCGAGTGCGCGTGCCATTGCCATTTATTAGTTTATTCGAAGACAAGGCAGTCAATCAACGCGCAACTGGCGTTTCTCCTCGCAGCGCACGTCGCACGCCGCGCAGCATCGCATTATTCAGCGCGCGGCTGAATGTCGCATTAAAATGCAGGCGTTGAAACACCGCATCGCAACACATTTACGTAATTTGCTCGCCTGCTTGTTGGTGTTTTATTTGATTTTGTTTTCGTTTCGTTGTGTCTCTCCTTCCGCGCGGCGTTTAGAGCCGAACGCTCTAAAGTGCGAAGTTTAGTGCTCGGCTTTGCCTCTCCGCTGACGGGCTTCGTTGTTCGCAGATCCCGGCAGAATGCCGAACAAGCAGCGCGCGCGGAAAAATTCGCGCAAGTGTGCGCACGACGACAACGTGGTCGGCAGCGTCGAGGAGGAGCTGGAAGTGCCGCAGGCGTCCGAAGTGGTCTTTCGGAAACTGTGGCGCGTCAGGAAGTACAACAAGACGATCGGCCGGCACGACGCCTTGGACAGTCCGGCCTTTCGATGCTCGGTGAACGGCCTGACGACGCAATGGAATATGGCCATTCGCTTCTGGAAAGGTGCCAATGTCAAATAGATATATCCTTGCGCAGTTTGGGCGTTAGGCGCGCATTTGTTGCAGGTCCCAATGGGAAGAAAGTGCGCAATCCCGTCGTGGTGTGCTTGAATCTCACGGGATGCGAGATCGAAGAGACCGAGCAAGGGCAGGCACGCATTCGATTCCAGTTCGGGGTGTGGGATGCCAATATCAAACATTGGGAATGCTGTCCCATCTCGAACGTGGTGCTCAATCTTCAGAACACACAGGAGCTGCTATCGGTCGGATACAAGAACCTTGAAATTCTTTCAAAACATATCGACGCTGGTGAGTTACACGCCCGTCGCACGAGACAAATGATCTACGCTCGAGATTCGTGTGTCCCAAGCGAAAACCGTGACGATCATGGCGAAAATCCAAATCGTCCAGGTCGAAGAAGAGAGACACAGCCTGAGCCAGGATCTGGCGCGGATATTCGCCAAGACCAATCGAGAGTACATGGACACAGTGGTCGACTGCGGTCCCGATCCGGACATTCGCGACGAGTGCAAAACCAGCGCGGAAGACCAGCCGCACATCGAGCCGAATCGAATTTACGTCAATAGCCTGATCGTCAAGGCGAGGAGTCCGATGCTCGCCGTCATGCTGCTGCCCCACGCGGACGAAAACAATCAGGTAATGCGGTCGGCCGCCGAAGTCGCGCACGGCTGAAAACACGTTCGTCGCTCGCAGTATTTGAAATTCCGCCTGGACCTCAAGGAGCTCCATTACGGCCTCCTGGTGGAGATGTTCCGCTACATGTACACCGACAAAGTCGACTCGATCGAAGCGCACGCGAACAAACTCCTGCCGCTGGCGGTGAAATTCTGCATGCCGGGCCTGCAGGCGCTGTGCGAACGCGTCCTGATGGAGTCCGTGACGCCGAGCAACGTCGCCAACATCCTCATGCTCGCCGATCAATGCAAATGCGCGAATCTGCGCACGGCGGCGCTGCACTACTGCGAGGACTCCGACACGATCAAAGAGAACGTCGTCGTCGGTGAGTGCCGTCCGTTCGCGTCGCGTCGTCGGCGTCCGCAACGAAATTAACCATTTCCTCTTCTCCCGGCGCGCAGGCAAGAACCTCGCGTGGCGCGTGATGGAGATGGTCAACCCCGACTTGTTCCTCGAAGCGTGCGAGAGCATCGGCAGCTCGTCGAGCAACTTGGACAGTCCCTCGACCGCAGGATCGTTTAGCGACTTTTAAGACCCGCCGGAAAGCCGCTCGCAACTTCATTAGCTCACAGATACTTTTATATTGCATGAATCATTACGGTTGCACGCTCATTTACAATAATGCTTCATTAGTTACTCAAACTACCATAAATATTGCGACCGCGATGATGGCAAGTACATTAAATTACAATTGTTCAAATTCTTGTTCGTAAATCGAATATTCGAAGCTAAGACTATCGTTACATGTAAACGGATACACAGTTAAGCATTCATTTATATAAATTCGTTCGATTGCTTATGTCAATACGCAAAATATCAATACGCGGATGGCCAACGAGGCCGTTTCTGTACTTAAAAACAATTACGATTATTTAATCACAACATGCATAATACTGGAAGTGTTAGTACCTTAGTACGTCGAATAAATATCACTAAAAACAAATGCGTTCGAATGCGGCTAAACAAACGGATGTGAGCAGCATAGACAATTTAAAAATTTTAAAATACCTTTCAAATTCGTATGTAAATAGTTGTATATAGTCTTCCCCAGTTATAATACTTTTGATTTGTGCTTGATTGTTCAGTTCTTCGCTTGCTTTCAGCATTTTGTTCATATCCGTATGTAAAAAAAAAGGTCCGTAAGTTCAAAACCGTATTAACTAGTGGGGCATAAATAGATGATCGGACTTTTCCGTAAAGGTGTGTGCGATTACAATAAATATCGACGATGATCAATGTTTAAGTACTACTTTGGGAAGTCACTTGAATAATTTTGTTCCGAATTGCTATTAGTAGAGAAGCAGAAAAGGCGATCGCGTAGAGTCGCTTAGTCGGTGGCGGTCTTGCTGGCGAACGAAGTCAAGGCAGAGATCTCGTTCGCGCTGGTGTCGGTCGGGAGGCGATTGAATTCGACTTCTTCGGCGTTCTCGCCGCAGATCGTCTCGGACGGCCACTTCTTGTGGCTGGGCGCGTAGAGGATGAGCAGCGCCATGATGTAAACGTTCCACATGCCGTAGACGCCCGTGAAGAGCGCCGCGGAGAGCTCCAGTTGATCGGCGTTGTCGTCCCAGTTGTGGTGTCCTTCGTTGAACTGGCTGAGGATGAAGGAGGCGATGGTCAGGGCGGCGCACACGAGCGTGGCGAGCATCAGGAAGTTGAAGCGGTAGATGATGCCCTCGTAGTGCAGCCGACGCGCCGACGACATGTTGGGAAGGCTGGTGCGCTTGATGCTGATGTTCTTGAAGACGTTCCAGACCATGTAGCAGAGGAAGACGAAGTAGATGCACGCCGAGATGCACGCGAGGATGATGAACGAGAGCGCGAGGTTGGTCCCGACGGGCGTCACCCAGATGGTGTAGAACGGATTGGCGAGCTGGACGCCGCGCTCGCAGAGGTCGAAGATGAGCAGCGACGCGCAGCCGATGACGATCGCGCTCAAATGCTTCCAGTAGAGGCGCAGGGTGTTCTTCTCGCCGTTGTCCTGAATCAGCATGTGTTCGCCGGCGAAGACGAGCCAGAAGGAGAAGAGCATCGCGTAGAAGATGCCTTGGCGAATGTCGCTCAGCAGGAGCATGTAGGGCATGTCGAAGAACAGCGTGAGGAACTCGAGCGGCATGTCCAGGAAGGCGAGACTGCCTCCCAGGTAGATGAGCATGTATTCCAGGAGAGCCGGCGTGCGATCCAGGATGTGCACGCGATGCCAGAACCACATCATCAGCCCGACAATCACTGGGAAGAACAAGGCTTTCAATGACAACCAGATCAATGTGAATCCACCATTCATATGGATCAAATGCAACGTGATGTCTTGTATTGGTCCGATATGATTTCTGCCTTGTTTGTCCTCACTCGGAAGACGCAGGTTCAACAAGTAGAAGTCATGATGCAATGATCCCAGTTCGAACAAAGGAACGATCGTGCAACCGCTGGGACCGCCCTTGTCGTCGCCCTCGCCATGGCAATCCATCAATCGCTTCTCCACCGAGTGACTCAAGTATGTCCAATCCAAATCGCCTTTGTTCTTGTAGGCTAACCGTGCATCTAAAATCAGTTCGATGGTGGTGTCCATTTTGGGCTCCTCTTTGAAGTGCATGTCGAGCACGCCGACGAGATTCTGCTGCCACCGGCTGAAGTCGCGCACTTCTGTCATGCCTGGAGGCATCTGCATCACAAAGACCAAATCCTCAGCCCGCAAATGCTCGAAGTGTTCCGCTCTCTGGCAGTTCATCGGCACGAAACGAGTGACCGCTTTGCTGCCGGGTTCGGGATCTAAGCAGATTATAGTCGAGCTCTGCAACGTGCCCGCAGGTGGCGGCGAAATCATGCCGCCGATGAGGAAACATGCCAATTCGGCGAGGAAGAGCACGACGATGATCACGCCGAGTTTTCGACCACTCAGGTTCTCGATGATGGTGCCCGGCATGATGCACTGTGGGCGCGTGCTACTTCAGCACTCAATTCCGACGTAGACGATCACCATGAATACGTTACACTCGATATATAGCAAAACGCCGGCTTAAAAGCTGAGCAAGCTCACCACGCCATTTGCAAACAATCACAAGTTTAGTCGTGCCGAGTTTGTCAAGCTCTTTAAACAGCTTCGGACGTTCGGACAAAATCGACTAAGCCGACTAAACACACTATACGGATACACGTGCTGCCATCTATGTTCATTCAAAATATGAATAATGGTACATTATTTTAGTACCAATTCTGCATGTTATACGTCCACGTTTCTAAAAAATAAATAAACGCATTTTCATATAAATATACTCATGAAAATGTGAATATTTGCGGCATTTACTAGTTATAAAATATCGTAAAAGCAGAGAGTATATAATACAGATGGGTGCTCATGCTAATGGCGCTAATCGTTCCGACGAAGCAGTTAGTTTTTTGTAATGTAGGCGGCGCGAGAATCTGGATGGTCTGGATCTTCGATATATTTACCTCAAGTACTTATGTGAGTGAGTCACGAGTTGAGAGGATTGGGAGTGTTCGTTGTTGGCAGAATGCAAACCCCTCCGAACAAAGCACTCATGATGCTCGACGAGCATAGAAACGATGCGAGCGAACCATACGAACAGTTTGTTTATACTGTCTGTAAACAAGAGAATGTCAGCTGCAAATAGTCGTGAATTGGAACGTAAACGAAAGAAAATCGATAAATAAAATATATACATTTTAAAATTAAAAATAAGCATTGGCGTAATTCATCGTTTTTTGTATCGACATCAAACTTACTCTAAGTAATTAGGTTATCAAATAACGTGGATTTACCAGATAGTACAGATGTGCAAATCATTACCCCATGAAATTTCACATAAAATTGCAATTTTCTCATCAATGAAAAGGGTTGGGGAAAAACGAATAACTGCAAATGGCGCACCGACTTTTAAACCAGTACCCAATCTACCGCGCGAAACTGAATAAACGTTTGCAGACCATTTTAAACCCTACTTCGGTTCCTATGTCGAGATTCATACAAGGTAGTGTATCGGCCGCCTTATCGGATCTGAAAGTTGAGGCGTCATCCATAGACAACATACCAATATGTATATTGTCTATGGAGTGAACGTAGATTCGAATAGTAGTAAGCAATTTTGCCTAGAGTTAATATTAGTTGAGATTATGTTCCGTAAATTTAATATTGCATTCGATTTTTGGCAAATGTGAGAAGAGGTACCTTTTCTCTCTTCAGCGTCTGAGGTACGATGTCGCACATGTACTGTTAGTTGCCTATAACAAACAGTTGTATTTTCAAAGCAACTAATTTACACTAAAATCGTAATTAGGCTAGAAATTTATGGCGTTGAGTTGAATAATCAAGTGTTGTAAAGGTGTAGCGCATCTTATTACGGACGAGCGAGTCGATAAATGCGTTAAAATTTGAAAATAAGCCATCGCGCACTGCGTCGGCGCATTCCCGCAACATTCCGACGACAACTCGAACGCTCGCGGCCTTCGATCTCGCGATGAGCGCGATGTGCGCCATATTGATTTACGTCCACCGTATGCACCAGTGCGCATTAGTCGGTCGCGGCAAAGTAGTCGTGACGCGGTGAGAAGTGCATCCGAATCGTCCGCCCTTGCGCGCCCGCGACTCAAACATCGTCCAAATGCTATAATCCGGCTGTGATCGTTTAATAAACACGTTTTTTTCTACCAGAAACTTTAGCGGACGTGAGCGCAGCGTCGCGCAGAAATGGGTCGCAAGAAGAAGAAGCAGTCCAAGCCGTGGTGCTGGTATCCTTTTTGAACGCGCCACACGTTCGCTATTAATAGCCGTGCGCCGTGGGCGCAGAGCGCGTTTTATTATGTAATTGCACGTTTCCTTGACAAACGCGTGCGTAGGTATTGCAATCGGGAGTTCGAGGATGAGAAGATTCTCATCCAGCATCAGAAAGCCAAGCATTTTAAGTGCCACATATGTCACAAGAAGCTATACACCGGCCCCGGGCTGTCCATTCACTGTATGCAAGTGCACAAGGAGGCCATTGACAAGGTGCCCAATTCGCTGCCCAATCGGTCCAACATTGAAATCGAAATCTATGGCATGGAAGGTAAAGAAGACCTGCAAGCAGACATTGCAATTCACTGTGTTTCGTGTTGAAAATATTCCGCCTGTCTAAGAAATGCACTCTGTTCATGCTTGTGTTTACTTTCTTTCTTGTGTTTTGCTGGTGGATGGTTGGGCGCAATTGTTTATGTGTGTTGTGGTCTTGCAGGAATACCTGCCGCTGACCTGAAAGAGCATGAAAGACAGAAGGATGGTGGCAGAGGTGGTGTGTCTGATGATGATGATGACGAGCCGATTACAAAGCGAACCAAACCTGAGGGACTGTTGGGCAGCGCGCCCGGCGTGATGCACGGCATGCCGGGCATGGTGCCCGGCATGATGCCGCCGCACATGGCCGGGATGCCTCCGGGCATGCCTATGGGCATGATGCAGATGGGGCACATGCCGTTCATGCATCCGGGGTAAGTGTCGTTTGCGGTTCGAGGACGCAGTTCCTGGTTTCACGCTCGTAGTTTACTGTGAACGTCTGTTCAAACTCGTTGGGACTCACGCTTGGAGGAGGTGCCTTCGTTAGGGTCGTTATCGTTGTCGTCAATGCAAGGAACTAACCTACAATCTTTATGACAATTGATTGTTGTTGCAATTTGTTTGCACAGTCGCCTAGATATTATGCTTTAAACTTCAAAGAATTTTCCGATCAGGTTGACTATGATGGAAACATCTATTAAACTTATCCACATTGATAATTCGATAGGAATGCGCAAAACTCGAGAAAAATTTGGTCGTGCAGTTAAGTGTAACGAAAAACTCGCCTCCGTTCGCAGTTTTAATTTAATATACTAGATCAAGAACTTCTCTTTGCAAAGAATTTACTGAACTACTTCATAAACAAAAGCAAAATACCTTTGCCTTAATAAATACCTTTGAATTGATGGTGTTTTTAACACTCTGGCGTAGATGCTCGCTTTGAGTACGTTTAAACGTTTCATAATATCCTTTGTTTTAAACGTCAATGCATTTTCTGATCGGACTGGACGTAATAGAAACTCGATTTCCCATAATCATTCTTCCTTCTTACTCGATGCAGTGTTTTTCTTTTGCTTGAGGAAAATTAAAGTATTGTTTAATAAACACGCGCCGAGTAAAACAAACTGAAAGCAAGCTTCCTGAGAATGAAAACTTAATATGGTTTATTACTTTAAATATATCTTGGGTAACATTAGAAGCGTAGGATTTCTACCGCAATCAAAACAACAATTTCGATTGCCGGCAGGCGCAGCCATCGTGGTATTGAAGTTATTGTTTGTTAATTTTTATAAAAACGCCAAAATTTACATTTATCGCTGTATGTCGTTAAAAACCAATTGCGATTAAGACACATTTTTTTCAAATATGTCTTTTCTGCATTAACAAGTTCATGAGGTAAATTAACATTGGTATTTGTTTATTTTAGAATGCACATGATGCCTCCACACATGATGATGCAGCAGCAAGGGGGTCCAGCGAAACCGTTGTTTCCCAGCGCTGTGCCTTCCTCATCGCCGGGCGCTGGTGGTGCCGTAGTGGGCGCCGATTTCAAGCCAATAACAACAGGTTCGTCACTCGTCGCTTATGGTCACCGACCGGATGACACATTATTTGCATTCTACGCATTATCAACGCCATTTTGCGATTAGCCGCCAACAATTTGCATTCATTCCGAAAGCAATTACTGGCACGAAGTTATGCACGTTGCGAATCGTTAATGCACGTTAATCGAGTCGTATAATAAATCAAACAAAAGGATAGCTATTTAATGCATGCGTCAGTGTTTAAAAACAATTTAATGGCATTGTCGCCATGATTGGATTTAGTGAAGAGTTGCGTTGGCGGTTGGCGATGTTTTGAGTGTTGTCGATTGCGAAGCGCGACTGTGCCGATTCGGATGTCAGTAAGAACGTTTGTTACGCAGGTGCGACGATAAGTGCGCCGCCGACGACGAATAACCTGCATCCCAGTGCGTCGCACGATGCGAGCAAGCTGAACACGATCAGCACGATCGGCGCAGCGAGCAAAATCATTCACCCGGCCGAGGACGTCTCGTTAGAGGAGATCCGCGCGCGAAATCCCAAGTATCAGCGGTGCGTGCCACCGAAGAGCAGTTCGGAGTCGCCCAGCACGCCCAGCAATAGCTCTGCGTCCACAGAGGTAACGCTCGATTCGCTGCCGCGAAATGATGGTGCAGCGCCGCTCTATCGTTCCAGCTGGCGATGGCGGTGTCGGCCGCGCAGCAAGCCGCCGCCCGGCAGCAGGACCTCATACAGGCGCAGACGGCGATGATGCAGCGGTTTCCCATGCGGCCGACGATTAGCATAGCCGGCACGCCTGTGCGCAGCATGTCGATCGTGGCGCCGATGCGGCCCATGGCCCTGCCGGGCCCGCCGACACTGCTGGGCGGCCCTATCATGCGGCCCCCGATGGGCATGCCACCAGGTAGGCGACCGACATCAAGTCGGTACCCCGACGTTATCCATGCGCGCGATCACTCTCGTGCATTGCGCTTGAATTAATAACTCTTGCCTTGACACCCTCGACCAAAGTTAATCAACCTACGATCGCCCTAGTGGTCTTGTAAATGGCATTATTAAGTTCTGCACATTCGTTTCTTTCTGTACGTCTCTCTGCGGACGCGAGTGCGTTGCGATGCATTTAAACGATTAATATTCATGCATTCGATTAATAGCGAGCACCGATCATTTTTAGATTCTTACGTTACGATTGTTCATCTAGACAGCGCTTAGCTTACGGTTTGGTTTCGTTACCTATCATTTTTTACTTACTATTGTCGAAGAAGCGATGACTTTGACTTACCTTAGCGGCTAGCATTACCTGGATTCGATTTAACCAACGTTTGCCGTAGTTGCTAGTGGGATTCGCAAGCGAGACGTTCGTTAAATCGATGCGATACGTCGACACGATTATGTATCGAGGAGCGAGTGGTGGGAATGGAACGCGTGTAAGAGTGATTGAGGTTTGTGTGTGCGTTTATCGTTTATCCAAAAGTCGCCGTTCGGCCACCGCGCGAGTTTCGCCGCGAATGCGAATGTTTTCTGTGCATTAGTCTAACACGCTGTGTGTTCGATTAACCGATCGCCGATTGGCGCCGACGCGCGCGGCGCAAACACCTCCCGAAACGAATCGGCTAGCAGACTGAACAGAAATGTAATGCCTTGTTGTCTTTTGTGTTTTCTCTTTTGAAGATATGAAAGAATCGACGGTTACTGTAATGTCAGTCTGGGGCTCGCCCGCCTCCGCCCAGGTACATACATGCAATCTATCTATCTCTATCAATTATATGCATATGCCCACACATATGTGTATGACGATAGCAATTTACATAATACTTATATAATAAATCTATGAATATTTCGCACTCAGTGTTTGGCATGCCTTTGCATTCGAACTTGTGTCACTTGCTTACCGGTTTGGTTTTTCTCCTTGGTTACGTTGTTTTGTTTTTTTAATTTGGTTCTGGCGTTGGGGTTTTGCTCTTGGTTTTTGTTTAGCTGAGAGCTGAGACATATTGGTTCGGACTTGTGGGGGCCGCCTCGTCGCGGCGCCGGACGCGCGCGCTGTTCGGCGGTCCGGTGCCGGGAACGGGGGGCGGCGAATGTAGTTGCCATATGAAACACGTTTAAACCTAATTCTGCTCTTTGTACTCATTGATTAACTGGTGTGCGTGGTAATGGGCAATAGCTGAAAATAGTAAGTGTACCTCATGTCCATTTCTGTGTAGCGATTTTGTGTGTTTGGTGCAATTAGCTAAATTTTGTATTCGCAAATGCATTTGCAAGTCGGCCGGGTGAGTATCTATGTTAGTTTACTTTGCGAACCAAGCGACGATTTGCACCGATCGGTCTTTCGGCGGGCCAAGCACCAGCACGAGCGCGCCGACGGGGAGCGCCGCCTCTTGGTGCGCGTTCGATTCGCGTGCGCGCTGCAGCGACGCGAGTCGAGTCGCATTGTACGTTCGCCCCTAGCCAACGATCGCAGCGTTATTAAGGAGATATGCCAGTATTATTACCTACATATAATATATACATACATATATTTGTTGTGTGGCTCTTGATTATGGTTTTTCTTTGATATGTGCTTGCCGCCAGCGGCGCGCCGTCGCCAGCGAGCATCGTCCGCTCACTCGTCTTCTTTTTGTTTGCCACAGGTATGATCGGCATGCCGCCGGGCATGCTCTACGGCCCGCCGATGTTCGGCGCCGGCCCCGTCATCATGCAGCCGCGATTCAGATGATCTCATCAGGCATCGGCGGCCGCCGCGCTCGTCGCCGCCGCCGCGATCGGCTCGCCCGGAGGCACGCTGTTCCTCAACAAGAAGCTCTAGCGCGACCGACGCGATCCTGCTACCGCAAGTCTTAACATTTTAACTCTTAGTATTTTAAACGCTACACCCTCTTAACGAAGTCGGAGCGATCGGACGACGTAACAGAACAGACGACATGCCCACACACACACACACACATACACACTCAGTAACACACACGATACTAATATCAAAGCGCAACTCGAAATCAAACACTGAGCAAAACGACACACCGTCGCGACGCGAGCTCGCCTCCCTTCGTCACCTACCTATCTAATGTTTCCAAATGATGCATGTCCACTGGGAGTGTGAATGTTGTACCCTTTGGTGGCGCGGCACGCAATCACCCCCCCTTGTCGCAATTGATTGATTCTTACTCGCCCTGTTGCTAACTAGCTGCTCCGCAATGCGAGCATCATAAGCTGATGATGATTTTCGTTTTGATTATAGGTGATGATAGTAATTTTTTATCCGGCATATGATGGCTGGCGGTATGTAAATATTGGGATTATTTTATTTATACTTACACATTACTATTATTTTACTCATTTCCGACTATTAGTTTGTTCTGTTGCTCTGTCGTTGAATTGCGTTACCTTCTTTTAACGGTGTGGCGGTGACACGACGATTTTCGAGGACACTAGAACACAGTTTGTTTAGAAATTATGCGAGAAAACGAGCAAAGGTTAGTGTTATTTTTTATTTTTTACTTTTACTGCGACGCCTCGCACGGGATCCGTCGTTTCATATACCACATTTTGACCGCAAAAGGTTTGTACAAAACGTTGCAAGCAATTAGGCTAACATCGATCACGTTTACACGATTTTCAAAGCATTGAATTGTCCATTGATTTCTCTGCCGATGTCTAAATCATTTGATAATGACGATAACCGTAAATTGCGATCGCTTGGCGATTGAAGGTAAGCGCGAACCTTTTGCCGTAAGAGGTTCGCACAAACGTTTCGAGAATCGTAGGCTAACATCATTCACATCCCCCACGAGAGTTTCGAGCACTCTGACTGCGTTCACACTGTCCGAACAATGTAACCGTCGACGTCAAAACCGTTGATTAATTTGCGTTTGACGATCGTAAGGTAAGCACGAACCCGATTGTGACCTCCTCGTCGTTTCGCTGTGGACGAGGACGTGAACGAGAATCGATCGACTCTTTCGTTTGCCCTACCTTTCTTGCTGTAGAAATTATGTTTTGTGCAATTTTTAATGTTCAATACTTAAGTGTCAATTTGAGGCGCGCCGGCGAGATTTGCCGCACGGCGGCGGCTCGCGCTGCCATGTCGAGCAGTCTAATTAATTGCGGCCGGGACGCGCGCCGCGCGCAAATCTCCTCGACGCAACGCTGTTTGGGATAATTTTTGTAACGTGCCGACGCAAAATTTGAATAACCCAAAAAACATTCGAAAAGGTAGGTGCCACGTAGCTCCTATTATAAATGTTTTTGCGATTACGAGATGTTTAAAACGCAAGCAATTTGCACCCCAAAACAAACATGCAAAACAAAGGTAAACAGTTCAATTATTATAAATTAATTGGAAAATATTGTTATACGCAAAACAATGTACGTTGTATAAGGTAATTTTAGACAAGTATATGATGAGACGGAGGTTGCGATTTGTATGTGGGATGACGAGGTGTAATGGGGGACGTTCTTTTAGAGGAATGAAATGCAGACTGGCAGGCGACTCAGCGTCACAGCTCGCAACTATCGCTAGCTGTTGGACTGGACAACTCCCTGTTTTGCGCACGACGCGATTCCGCGCGGATTCCCCCAGCTCGCGTCTTTGACGCCACGCGCGCACTGCGATCGCGCGTCGCCGCCGACGCGCGCCGGAAACGCGGCGTATCGCAAAACAGGTGATTTTGATTAAGTCACAGCGACTTGTTTTTGTTTCATTGACTGTATGTTACGCGAGTCGGCGTGTGGAATGCGGCGATAAGACGACGATGCTGTTTAACGCGTCTCGGAGGCGGTGCGATGCTTCATTTTCTCTGGGGAGGGGAGGGGGCCTCTTTGCGCAGCTGTTGGGTGTCCAGTCCCTTGCCGTTCATTTATGAATTCATACGAAATCATGTGGCTTTTATCTGACGAAAACGAAGCGCAGGCGATCGTCTTTTAGACGCAATAGGCCGAAGACGATCACAGGACATTTTCGTCCTGTTGGACGTTTCGGCGCTCTCCGCGCTGCGAGGGCGGCCGAAACGTTCCCTGTCTTGGCTTGAATTCGCTACACCTAGCTGTTTCTCTTTAAATGTGTATTTGAATTTGAATTGAATTTGTAGACTGAGGACAGTTGAGAGCATACCCTAAACATCGTAACTGACGTTTCAATTTTACAGAACGGTAGAAAATGTATTTGTTTCCCGCTAAGGGAAGTTAACTTATAAATAAAACAATCAAAGGGAATTAATAAATGACGAAAACGCAACGTGTGTTTTACTCTGCGCGCCTGTCCTTGCCTTCCTCGTGACTCGTCGCTCGTCTCGGCGAATTGCATGTGTCGTGAACAAAACCGGACAATTAGTGATCTAAACTCGATCGCTTGGCGACGCGTTGTTAATTGATTTTTCTAATCGGACGCTTTATGTGCTTCTCATGTACGCGGCGAAGAAGTTTTGTAAACACGACGTAAATGCGCGACAGACAGCGCAAAAAATCAAACGGCCGGCTGTGGCGGCGGCGGCGGCACGCACGGGCATGTAACGCCGATGTGCTTTTAGTTGACCGCTGCCGCCCCGTCGCGTTTACATTCTTTATTACTTTGCGAACGTCCCCGACTCAATGCCGATCCGCACGCCATCGGGGCGGCGACGGACATTATCATATCGGCGCTGGTTTGCATTAAACGCCGCGCGTCGCTCGACCGAGGGAAAAGCGCGCGCGGCGGCGTTTGGCCGGTCTTCGGCGAAAAGCGTGAAGGTCGAGCTAATCGGCAGCGACGATGTCCGCCCGATCGCGAAGATAAGTGGAGCGCGCGCGGCGCGCAAATCCGCCGAGTGCCACGCCGCCGCCGAGGCACGGGGGGGTTGCTCGCCGCCTCCCTGCCACCACGACCGAGCGTCGGAACGCACCGCCGATGCGTGCGGAAAAGCGTCGCGACGCACGCCGCCTCCCATATAAAGGGCACGTTCGCGGACGCGACGCCATCAGTGCTCCAGGTCCGCACGCGACAGGAGCGCGCACTTCGCCTCGCGCACCCACGAAGAGAGATCGTCGCGCGCGTGCCGCGTCGCCACGCATCGAGGAGAGAGCGTTCGCGAGCTTCGCCGACGATGGCGCGCTTCGTCGTCGTTTTCGGTTGGTGTCTTTGCTGCGTCGCGGCGAGGACCGCCGGCCCGGCGGCCGTCCCGGTCGCCGACGCGCGGACGCTGAGCAAGAGGAGCGCGGCGCCCGAGAGCAACCACGACGATTACCCCGACTACCTTCTCGGCGTCAAGTACGACGAGTATCCCGTGAGTATCGCGCGCACTGGAAACGTTTAAATGCGCGCGGCGAACTTTCCTGATTGCTAATTACCGGCGCCCAAACGCTCCGCCAACTTTTGCGCTGCGCGCCACTGCGCCGCCTCGATGCGCTCACATTTGCACGAAGATTACGCTCGGCTTTCTAATTACGCTCGGCGCGGCATTGCCACGCGCGCCGCGCTGCCCACCGGACGGCGCTGGACGGTACGACCAGGTGCTTAAAGTGGCACTCGCTCGCCGGCACTCGACAATTAAAAATTTTAATTAAAACATCATCTCGCCGAGCCGATGCGCCAAGCACGCTCGCGGCTAGTTTCGCTTTTGTGCGCGCCGTTCGCCGGCGAGTCATCAATAAACCTGCGCGTAATCCGCGCCGAAATGAAAATTTAATAACCACTTGAAGCCGCCGGACTTTTTTTTAAAACTTTGCTTTAGTTCTTTTTTTTGCGCACGCCAGGAACAATGCGAAAGCGGAAGATGAGACACGCCGTTAAAAACGTAAACCGGCCATCGAATTTAACGTTCGTAGTTGAATGCCTCGTCTCCAATGCATAGCGTTGCATTTTCGTTTGCCGAGAACACTGCTCAATGCACGCCGCGAGTGTTATGCACGTCAATGCCGATCGGGACGCGCGCGTCGCTAATCGAAATTAGTGTCGACGCCGTTTATGCATGTACGTTTGATCGGCCTAATGCAATTCGATTAAAACTCAATTTGGTCGGCGAGATGCCAGCATGACGATGCGCGCGCGGGACGACGACGAGTGTCGGCGGCAAAGTGCGCGATTAACGCGACGCAAGATTTAATTAGGCACGCGCAGGTGAAGTGATTCGGCGCTCGTTCGACTTGCCAGCGGCCGATGATTGCGCGTCGCAATTATTCCGTTATCGGCGTCGCGCGCCGCGTCGGAGGCGGCGAGCGCGACGGCGATTGGGGCCGACGCGCAATTAGAATTATCGCAAACGATGCGCGGCGCTCGCTTCAATCAGGCAGTGGTTTATGTAAAGCGCTACGCATCGCGTCGCGACGCCGTGGTATCGGGTGAATCGACGAGTCGGATGGTTTACGCGCCTCGGCGTGTCGGGCGGCGGAAAAACTTATTAATCCTGGATGGGCGGGATTAAATATGCCCGGGGATAACCGTGCGGCGTAACTGCCAGCATTGCATAACGCACGCAAGCCATTTGCGTCACCTTTGTGCCAAGCAAAACTTATAATCGCGCCGTTTATTGGTAATCTCGACGACTTATATGTCACTCCATCCAGCCCCGATACGCACGGGTGGCCGGTTGTTTAATGAGGCCGAGTTGATGTTGCAAATGTCAGGCGCAGATTAAACGCATCCAAAATGGTAACAAGAAAGAAAAAAGAACAAAAACGAAAAAAACCGACGAACCTTAACCCGGTGAACATTGTCAATTGTTGCGTTTGTTGCTGGCGGCGAAACTTTGAACGCGTTGCGCCGCGCCGCGAAACGGATTGCGCTTTTCCTCGCCATCGTTGCTAATCATGGCATTACGCAGCGTCGACGCGTCGGTTTTCCGACTAGTTCGTTGGTAGATCGAGGAACGACCAAAACGCCACTCCTGCAATCGATAAGCGCGAGTTAGACGCAACGGCGCGAAAAACAATGGGGCTTAAGGCGCGCATTGTTTACCTGTTGCGCGCGCCCGCCGGGCGCGCAATGCATAATTAAAATTTCATCGTACGCGGGCACGCCCACACGTCTCCCGATCGCTGCGCCGCTGATTGCCGTGCGCAAATTCCGCCGCGGCGTTGGCGCGCGCCGCGAAATTCGCGCGTCACGCGGGAATTAAATCTTGAACGTCTAAGTCCGCGCGCCGCGCCGGAGGGACCGAAAAGCCCCCACGGCGACGCTGATACGGCTATTGATTGCGCACGGGCGCACTTGGCGCGCCGCGCGGGCGACGCGGCGTTAATAAATGATCGCGCGACGTGCGCGAAAGAGCCGGTGCATAATTCACGGCGCGCATGCGTAATGAGTGTGATTACTGAGCCTTTGGGAGCCGCGAGCGTCTCGAAGGCGGTGATTTCGTCCCGTTCGGGCGCCGACATTTGCAGAAACGGCCGACACAATGGCGAGGCCGCGCGTATTCATTAAGCAAGCTCAACCCGAATCGTCGACGGCGAAGTCGCCGCACCCCCAATTGCCCCAAATGGCTTATGCGCGCCAACTCTCTCTGCGTCGAATTCGCCGATCCTGAATCTCTTGCATTTCCAGATGATTGTTCCCAAGAAACGCGCGGCTCTCCTGATCGACAGACTGATGGTGGCGTTGCAGAAGGCGATCGAGGACGAGGAGGGAAGAACGAAAAACTATGCGCTACGTTCCGACGACGGCGTAAGTATCGTTTATTGACCAGGAAGCATTGGATAGTTGAATACTTGTACCGCGCGTGAAAGTCGCGACGATTTTGGTTAGGTCGATGCCGTCGCTGCCGCCCCGTGGATCTTATCCTTCGACTTAACGAAGAAGTCCTTCACGTCCTCGCCGAACTCGCCAATTTTCTTTCCCAAATCTTTCAACGCATCGTCGAACATCGATAAGCCGGTCGCCTTTCGTGGAAGCCAATCAAGACATTACTGATTAATTATATTGTTGCACGACCACCGATGAAGGTTTACCGTTCTTAAAACGATTCAAATTTACTCGCGCGACTTACCGATGAGCTGTCGACGATCGACAACGATATTATAAGCAAGCCCACGATCAGTATTGACTTCTTCATGGCGATGGTGATAACTGTACGCGCGCGTGGTGCGAACAGCTCGCCGGTGACTGCAGCAATGAACCACCAGAAATGATGCCTTATCGCTTTATGGGTCTCATTGTTTATTGTTCGGGGACGCTGGATCGTCGCGATAAATTCCGCGAGTTTATAAACAAGTCGATCAATGAAGTTCGCCGAGTTGCGACGACGTTTATCACGTTGGCCAGGAAAGGCTTTTTCGTGGGCGCGACATTGTTGAGTTTCTTCGATGAACGCATGTTCAAGTAATGTCGCCGTTCGGGCCGCGCGTGTAGAATAGCTTGATTGATCAGACACGTTACTGAGCGGTTTTGTTATTGAATAAATTCAAGTAAAGCGGAATACCTAATTTCGGTTCTGTGCGCTTGCGGTGACTCGCTTAAACTGCAAAAGCCGATGTATCGAATTCTGACGGTAAATACGACATGTTGTCTAATGTTGCAGTTATGTCGAGTAGCTGAGAAGTGCATTATCGTGCTGATCCTGTTTACGCTCGCTCGACGCTCATGTACTCGTTAGAATAAGCAATGCATTGTTGTGCATCGGTAAAACTGACCACAAAACTGTCTCTGATTTTTAGATGGATTTGCAACGCCGAGGCCATCAGAGCGTGTCTGGTCAGAAAAACGGACGATATTGGCGATGCTATTTCAACGCGGTTACCTGTTTTTAGGTCAGACCTGGTCGTGCAACGGAGCAAGTCCTTTCTATCACTTCGAGCTCTTCGGCGACATGATTGTCCGTGACGATTGCGCAAAAGAAATCAGTATTATCAACAGGAATCAATTTCCATTCTGGCATTATTGAGTTGACTTACGACGAACACGCATTGTTTAGCGAAATCGATTGTGAATGTAATCTAAATATATATATTTTGATACTTCAAATCATGTACGATTTCATTTTGTATCTAGCCAATCAATAGAAATCAATAGATATATTAATGTATTAACTCATACGCTCATTGATCTTAATTCGGGCACATTGTGCGAAACGCGCACGTTTTGTTCAAGCGACAAACACAAATTATATCGAATTATTTCCATAGACGCATTATATTGAAAGACTGCAGTTTGGTTGTGTTGTGATATTATACTAAAATGGAACAACGCATTCATGTTGTTTTTAACAATCACTGGTTCTGCACCTCGAGCATTTGTGTTATACGATTAGATGTCTTGAATTAAGTTTGTAAGCTCTAGATTTTACAATATTCATTAAATATATCAACGTTTCCAGCAGTATAAATGCGTAATGTTTTTGAAATATTACATCATTGAATATATTGGACTTGAATCATTGCGCAGGTACACATTTGTCAATTTTGTATTTCATATCAAAGCAAAACAATGTTGTTTTTATGTTTGTATGTGCTGCTCAGGCGAATTATTGGATTTACTGTAATTTACTGCACTTACCGATTCAAGATTCATCGTCGTCAATGTAATGTAATGTACTGTTTTATGATGTAATTGCGCTCACTTTTAGTTAAAAGGTCGATTTTAGTACTATCCGCCGGAAATTGCGCCAATACGGCAAAGTTGCACTCGAAGACGAGCCGCATTTCAATTGGTTTTCTTTGGATTTTACAAGCAGGTGGCAAAAAATCAACTTCTGTAGAATTAGCTATAATTTTCACTAATTTTCAAATGTCATAGCGTCGGAAGTGTGTCCATTTCAAAAAAATATACCTGCCCTGTCAGGCTTTAGAAAAGTGCAAGTGGAAAAAGCAACAATTGTGCCAATTTGGCTTGCAATTTTCGCACACTTACTTAAATCGACAAAACGACACTCGCTCTGAAATTAAGTGCCCGATTCTGTAAGGTAGGTTCCAAAAAATGACTCGTGTGTTTGATAACTGTGTGCACCATCCACTATTTCACCACGACATAAGGTGAATATGACAATTCCACCGAGTTTGCGAAGCAACTTTTTCAAAACACCAGTATTTCCAAGGTTTGGTTTGCAACTATGATATCGTTTCAGAAACACCAAGTCAAAGTATGTTGAATTGCACATACCCAATTTTAATACATGAATTTCCCTATATGTAGAATACAATGATCATTACACTCAAATACCCAATCGATTATTATTTGTTTGCAGTGATCTCATGGACGTAGTTAATCAGTCGGCGTTGCCCTTCCGAAATGAATCCGAAACGAATCCGAAGTGCGCGAGCACCTGTTGTTTATTCAGGATGTTCAACTGCCAGGAACGCGGCGGCTACGCAAACGGATCAGCTGCTTTCCACTTTCGGCCATCGCGACTCGCGCTAATCGGCGCCCACGCGATTACCCAAAGCCGATAAACCGAGCGGGCGCCAAAGCGATACCCCAGCGATCGCTAATCATAATACAACTTCAAACACGACGGACACGTAACGTCAACAACAACAACAACAAAAAAAACACGCGAAACTTTCGTTGCTTGTTCAGCTGCTCTGCGCAAGGCGCCGCCAACGCGAGCCCATGTCGGACGTTCAATTCGCATTATTTTCACCATTAACAAAATTAGCGATCGCAGGAGGAGATCAGCGACAATCCGGTACGTGCGATGCGATTAACTAGGTTAGTGCGTGCAAGGTCGGCGTTATCCTTGACGCTAGTGATCTTTGCGCGAGCAATGGTGCATTTTGCATCGAGGAGGTCTTTGAAGTTGGCGGGTACATGTGCGTGTCACAAACCGTGACACCTTACGTAAACAGCCTTTACATTTTACGGCATCGCGGTTACCTACAAAGTCTTTCTTTTCGACTTGAATGAGGGCTTCCAGCGACACCGCGAGGCGCATGATTGCAGTTAACAGAACTTCAACGAACGGCGTTGATGATGGATTCAAGTAAAAAATCCCCGACCGTATTTTCACCGCTAGCTTGCAGCGAGCTCCGCTAAGCTAGGTTCCGACCACCTGTTATGTCGTCGCGATATTTTAAGAACAAACAGGATATTAAGTCGACGTTAATCGAGTAAGCCTATCCTGTCACCATTTCCTCGCTGAATGAAAAATGCAACATAACGGACACGGAAGCCGCTCTTGGCAACGCAAGGTCGCGCTTGGGAACTTAATTGAAACTGCACATTAAAGATTTATTGCGAATTGTAATCGCGCTTCAGAATGGAGGAGTTCCAATCAAAGGGAATTATAAGTTTCCAGCGCGCTGCTGACGTCTAATTAGTATTTCACGCGCGAAGCAGTACAATGCACAATCGGTCAACACTAAAATACAGAAGGATGCGGAAAATCGGGACGCGCATAAAAGCAACCGGCCGTTTGACCGAAACGATGGCGATAAAAGTGCATGTCGACGACGAGGATGGGGCAAGGCTGTCAATCGCGTGACGGCGGTTTTAGACATAAGACGATATATGCGCTTGGTCGCCGGCGATGACTCGCGGCGTGTTTTTCCGTCGAATTCAAGTAAACGTTGCCGGTCAAGTTTGCCAATTAACGAACGTGCAGTTCATTTGCGACGGCGCGCTACTTGGGACACATGCGCGACACATACACCGAGCTGATGCTGTTACACGGCGTAATGGCACAATCGGCGCCACGTTCCGACACTAATCCGGCAAAGCGGGACGCATCATAATATCAAAGTTTTCGGGCAACAATTTGCGGTCCGCCCGTCCATTCCCAACTCAAATACAACGCGTTCTTGACCCGCGCGATGATCAGCATGAAACACCAGCCGATTGGATGCATTCTGGTGTTAAGGCGCAATTATTAGTTGTACATTGTTAATTAGCGTCGGGCCGATTGTGTGCGCGACGTTCGGCGTTAGACGTATGCGCTTGCTTGCGAATCAGCGCTTCGCGTAAGAGTTCCGCCGCATTGTGATCGCAAGAGTTGCCGTCGGCTCGCCGGCAAGAGCGACAAACGCGATGCCTTTTTCCACCGCTGACTCGGACCCGCACGCACGCCGTTAATTATTATTCGGTCGGCACTCGGCCGCACGCGGCTCCTTTATGTCGGCAGCGCACCCGCAAGCGCACGACGATGCGACAAAGGTCGTCGGGAGTGTGGGCGTCCGCCAGGACGGGATTTACTAGTAATTGCGTCGCACCCACGTGCTACTTCGCGCCGCCTTATTAATGACCGACAATTAGCCTGCGACGCGCGCGGCCGGTCTTGAGCGGCCGCGCGGCGTCTGAGCCGACGCTGCGCGCGCTCGGTCATTCGTTGCATCACGAGCGTCGGCGTCGTCGTCGGCGCGCCGCTAACGACTTAATGCGCGACAAAAGGCGAGCCATTCATCCGGCGGGGAGCGCGCGCGATTGTGTCCTGCATTCGCGGCAATGTGCAACGATCGATTTCCGAGGCGGCGGACGCGTTTGTCGCCATTCCGATGGATATAAATCATTGTTCGGCGCGACGCTGGCATTAGGAGAGCCGGGTCGATCATTTCGACGCAGCGACGGCGGGCGTTTCGTTTAAGACCGATAACAATCCACCGGCATTAAGCGGGGCGCTTCGTCGGCGAGGCAAATCGAAACGCAAAAGGCGCCGGTGATCTGCGTCGTTTCTCACTTCGTCGCTCCGGCGGCATCGCGTAATCGCGCATCACCTAAACGCCGCGACACGAACCGGGCGGGTCGACGGCAACTGTCGATGAAGATGTGTGCGCGGAAAAGATGCGGGCCTTCGAAGTTTAATTGGATTTTAAAGCTAATCAAGCGCTTTGTGTGCGCGCACCGCTGCGGGAGGCGGCGCGAGGTGGCGCGCGAAGGCCGCCGGTGGATGCGCCGGCCGTCTCGCCGGCGTAGTTGGCGAACTCGCAATAATTTCGCGCGTCGCCCCCGCGTCGACATTGAGCGCGCCGCTTTTTCGCGACTAGTTGGCGTCCGTCGAAATCGTCGGGCGGTTTAATTATAAATTAAAGCAATTAGCGGCGTTCGGCGGCCGCGTTGCCGCGCCAACGGGAGCGCCCTCCGCGTCGTCGGCAAGTCTTCGAAGGGCGCGGCGACGTTCGCGACCAAGGCCTTTCTTCGTCGCGCGATCGTCGCTAGCCGCGATTGCATGCTTTTCGCCCTCGACGCGCTTAATTTGATAGTTATTTTGCTTTAAAAGTGTAGCGACGACCATTATCCCAAACGAGCTAAAAGCACCACGGCGGTGAAACATTTCGAAGACGCACTCACCTTTATTAATTCTCCATAATTGCATCAACGACATGCGCGACTCCCTCTCTCTCTCTCTCTACGCCCTTCTCACTCTCTTTGGGTCTATTTATGTCTTTCTCGCTCGTTCGTCGCGTTCGCTTTTATCAGAGGCGATCTTAATGATTTGCAACTAAATATTTACAGTTTGTATGCGTCGCCGCTTTCCGGCGGAACGGCGATCTTTGTGAGGCATAATTGGCGTGCGTAATTGCGCTTTCATCTTCAATCTCGAAGCTACGCTCGATTTCATTACCACGTGACAAATGGCGGCGCGAGATCGCCGAACATTTCGGGGGGCAAGACGTCGACGCTCGCCGGCCGCCGTGTGATTAATTGCGAACGCGCGTTTAATTTCGCACTCTCGCGTTTGATTAAATCCGGGCATTCCGTAACATGTTGCGGCCACGTCCGGCAATCGTCCGCGCAAATTTGACGCCGTCGATTTACGGCTCACGTTCAGGTGCGGCATGTTTTTGTTTCGTTTTTTTTTTAACGCGAAAATCCAAATTTGATGCGTCGCTAAGCCAGATCCATGCGGATGATTAACAAACGGTTCGGCGCGCGCGGAAAAGCTGCGCGCGCGAGGGTAGGAAGAAAGCGCGACTATCATGCGCGAAATCGATTGGCCACGCATTTCGGCGACGTCACGCGCGTCCGGCGCGCAATTGGTCGGCGTTTGAATTGCGCGTCGTCGCGACGCTCGTTGCGGGCGAAATATAAACGCGCCAACGCTCGTCTTACGCTCGTCATTTCTAAGTTCTCATCTTCAGCAACGGCAACATTCCAGCAGCACGCCGCGCCAGCTCCCGCACAATCGACGCCCGCCGCCCGCCGAGAGGATACGCCGACCGCGAGCGTCCGATCCCCGTGCACCTTCGGGACAACGACAACTTCGCCGCCGATCGCGTCGCAACGCACGAGTCAATTTCGGTGAGTCCACAGTCGCCCCCGACGCATTTTCTTCTTTCCTCTTCTCGCGTCGACAATCGACATTTGCACGTAACGAATCCGACGACGTCTTTGTCGCGCGGCGCGCTCGACGCGCCCGAACAATAATTGTCACGCGAACGCTTAATGACCCCAAAGAGGGTGGCCTTAGACAATCGCGGCTTCTAACCGCACCGCCACCCTCTCGACGACCGTGTTAAGCCAGTCTCGTTCGCATTGAATTATCACCACGAACGGCGTGTCGTGTTTGCGTTCCATTATCCTGTCCTGATCGCCGAAAAGAACGGTGCTCGAAGCGACGCATTAAATTTCGCTCGCGTAATTGCCCGCCGAGTTTCTCCATCGCGTTCGATGTTCATTCGTCGATGTTTAACGTCCAGCGCTCTGCGTTCATGCATGCCCGCAATTTTAGTCCAAGCGACAACTTTTCGTCGAGTTGTTAGTGGAAAAACTCCCGGCTGGAAAACCGTACTTGTTTGCGCGTCGCCGGCCATCATCGCAATCGCGCGGCGAACATCAAACATGACAATCGTAGGTTGGCGAGCGTTGAATAATCGTCGGATGCGTCCGACAGGTGCGGCGACGGTCCTTGCGCTGTTCGCTCGGATTGCGCGGATTTACGCTAGAAAACTTGCAACTTGCAGTCCGCTGCGTTGATTAAAACAACTCAAATAATAACAGCGTCGCGCAACACGTACGGCAAACATTGCTGATAATTAAAAGCTCCCGGCGCGCTTATTTCGCGCAGCCGAATGATCGTCGGCTTTGTTGTGTCGAAGCGCCGACCGAGACGTTTCGACGATCTTAATCGAGTCAGCGCGACGATTACTTGCGCAAATTGGCGTTCGCGTTCGATCGAAGCGCGGAAATTTAAAATATGGATTTTTCGATTTGCGTCCGCGCGGAAATGGCTTCCACATTTTTATATCGCCGTCCGAAGAAATGAAAATTTAATTGCCGCTCGCCGCCGCCGCCGCGCACATTGTCGCATTTTCGATTGTGCCGCGAAAAGTTGCTCGCGCAATGTTTTACGATTCCGTCGCACTCTCTTGCTCTCGAAGAGTCGGCCTTCTCAGCGATACCGGGCGATAAAACGCGCGCTCATCCGCGCGCGCCTGCGTTCGAACGCTTTAACGACGCATCAAATCATGAGTTATCAATCGCTCGCCGCTCGAATCTCGATGTGACGATTTCGTTTAATGGAAACATTTATCAACCGTTTTATCAAGCCGCTTTTTTTGGTCGTGCGTGTGTGTGTGTGTTTTTTTTTGGCAAAACGACGCCGCGCCGTGAAACTCGCGCGCACGTCGCGCCGCCGATCGCGCAAACAATATTGGATTTTTAATTCAATCACGCGAACCATCGTCGCCCCGCTGGATGCGACAGCGTCGCCGGCGCCGGCGGTTTTATGCGCGCGCGCGGAAAATACAAGTGATGCTAATCGACAGCGGCGGAAATTTGAAAGCCGCCGTCGCGCGTGTGCGCCGCGTGGACGCGATGATTTCCTTCGGCGTCGCGCCACGCATGATCTCGTCCTGTCGGCGCGTGGAAATCGAATTAGAACCGCGGCGCGAAATCCGTCCGACCGCTCGCCGAATGCAAATGCAATGCAAATAAAACGAGCCGCGACGAATTGGAAAAACTGCGCGTCGCGGATCCGCCCGATTATGCAAACACGACCGGATTATCACGTCCAGCGGGCGTGCGGCGGCCGCGAAGAATCCGCGTCGCGCTTCGCCCCGAAATCGACGAGACGCATTAGGACGCTCTGCCGATGAAATGAAACGAATGTCGCCGAAGTGAAAATTCATAAATTTCCATTAGTCGTCGCGCGCATTAGGCGCGTCCGCTAAATGGATTTGGGCGAAATGAAATTGGCCGCAACTTTGATTCGGCTGCGCGGACTCGTCCGCGCTCGCCGCGGGGTAATGGAAGCACAAAACGCCGGCGGCGACGCAGTTTCGCATTAACGCCAAAACAATTTCACGTCGCGCGTCGAAGTCGTTCGTTGTTGGAACAAAAAAAAAACAAACAAACAAAAAAACGCAGGAGCACATTCGCTCGACGCGCGCGCAGGCGACGTGCCCGCCGACGCAAATTCGCCATCCCCCGAGACCGAGCCGCCGCCGACGTCGAGAATAAATATCAGAAATTACCAACTTACGTGACAATTCAGCGCTCGCTCAGCGATGGTGGCGCGGGTGCGCCGCGCGCGCAGTCGCAGCTTTAAAAGTTGAGTCGCGAAGAACGGTTGGTGGTTTCCGGCGCGGACGAACCAACAAAACCAACAACAAAAAACATTCAACCAGGCAAGACCGCCGCACGCGACGACGTGCGCGAATGATTGCGTAATCTCGCTTCCGACAGCGGGTCGCGCTAATTGACGACGCCGTCGCCGCGGAAAAATCTGCAATTCAAATGTCGCCGCGCAGGTGCGCGATGAATGCGCGAATCGTTCGGTCGGCCGCACGTGCAACGTTTCTCACGTGGTCGCGCGGGTCGCTGTTAATGTGCCGAATGCCGACGAGGGCGACAAATCGGCGCCAGCGACGGCCGAAATCTCGCCGCCCG
This sequence comes from Ecitophya simulans, assembly GCA_027574965.2. Classification (NCBI taxonomy): domain Eukaryota; kingdom Metazoa; phylum Arthropoda; class Insecta; order Coleoptera; family Staphylinidae; genus Ecitophya; species Ecitophya simulans. The sequence continues at coordinate 30,637 of JAODGE020022710.1, forward strand.
ACGACGAAACGCCTCGGCCAGAAGGCGACGAATTCGGCGCGAATGCAATTTATTAGCGTCGGCGGAGCGGCGTCGCCGAGTTGTGTTTAATTACTTTGTTGTCTTTCCGCGCAGCGCGCCTAAGCCGGCGGAGGAGCCGGGCCTGGTGGGCAAATTGTCACATTGTTAGCGTCGCGCTCGTCCGGCCTCGGCTTGCGCTGCGAATGCGCGCCGCGCGAGGTTTTTCGTTACGCGACGCCGCGCGAACGTGGTTTTTATTACCTGCGTCTTCGTTACCAAGGAACAAACCAGACACCGCATTAATCCTTCGAAGCGCGCGGCGCAAATATGAGACGTTCGCTTAACGACGCGTCGTTCGATAAATCCGCGTAGGCCTGCGCGCGGCGCGTGCCGACACTTTTTTCGCCCCCCACATCGCGTCGCGTTATCAACTGATCGACGCAAAGTGACGCGACGACACCGTTGCGTCGGGCGTTGACGAGAGCAAGTTAATATGCGCCGCGCGCCGCACGGCGCGCATTGACGAATGGCAAAGTTTCGCAATATAAAAGTTTTAATCAGCGCGTCGGCATTGATATTCAATGCCGCGGCAAATATTGGCGATTCGACTCGCGCGCAGACCGATCTTAAGTCGTTCGAGGCGCGTCCGGAGCGAGCGTCGCAAATCGATCGAGGGACACCTCAACAACGCGGCATTGTTCTCTGCGTTACGCAACCGCGGTCATCGTCCGAAGTAATCCGTCAGCAGGGCTAGAAACAAACCGGATCGCATTGTCAGCCGGCGAGAGTCCTCAACGTTCCTGGTAATTGTAACGCGGCAATTCAATTAGCCACCACCCTTTTCAGAGTGCGGCGGCGGCGTGACATATTTCGGCTGCAATTTAAGCGCATTTTAAGCGCCTTTTCGCCCCTTTCGCGCGCCTATTAGGAGGCACTTTCGCGTAGCCGGCGTCACTGACGTATTGCCCGCTTGTGTTTGCAGAAAATGATGAACAACTCGATCGTCCTGGTCGCGATGGCGTCGCTGGCGGTCGTCTGGGCTGCGGGCAGGCCGCAACAGCACTATCTGGATGGCCCCAACCAGGTGGGTACGGCATGCGCGCGCGTCGATCCAATGAGCCTCCTCGATCCCGACACCACACCGTCCGCACTTCCCCGGCCGCGTTGCGACGGCTCCCGGAGCGCGCCGCTCGCTAGCTGTGAATGGGTGTTGCGCGCGCGCTGATTGTCTCGCTGTGGCCTAGCCGGTGCTGGTCGTTAGTGACGAATTTAAACCTCTCTACTCCAGGAGCTAGCCGACGCCGGAATGCCGACGTTGAGTCCGGAAGCAGTGGCGCACTTAAGACTGGGCCTCTGGCAGATGCTGATTGACGTCCAGGAATACGCGCGCCTGCGGAACGCGCGCGCCGGCGGAGAGCGGCCGGCCGATAGCGACGAAACCGCCGCCGTCGACGGCGAGACGCCGCGACGCTTCTCCTCGTCAACGGAACTCTTCTTCGGCGCGCAGCCCGTCAAAAGACAGGGCAAACGTCTCAAATGTTACTTCAATCCCGTCTCTTGCTTTTAAATCGCGCGGCTGTTCGTTTCTCTCTGTCTGTTTCTCCTTCTCTCTCTCTCTCTCTCTCTCTCTGTTCTCAATTCGCGAATCACCACTTGCGGCTAGATGAATATGCACATTGAGAATTGTATAGTTTCGGCACCATTACACGAACCTGAATCTTTTCGCGAGTACGAATAAAACCACCGACTATATAAGTGAGCACATTAAGGACAGCGGTTTGTCGTTTTGTGTGCCGCGCGAACAATGTCCTCGACGCTCGATTCCGTCCCTCCGTCCGTCGCCGCGATCCACGCTCCTTCGACCACTGACCAAGCCAACATCACGTGCTTTGCAAAACGCATTAAACTCGCATTCGCTGCGGCCGCGGTGATCGTCAGTTATTCAGCATCACGAACGCGCCGCTACTGTTTGCCCAGCGACTCGCCATCGGGGACTCCGGCCGCTCAAATGGAATTAAAACGGAAACGCTGTTCGGCGCGGGTTATTTGTCGACTCGGAAGGACGACATTGTTTCGACCAATTTAGTGAAAAGAACCATTAGTTGAAACGATTTCTATGCTTTCGTTTTCTTCCGCTGGACTCAGCGGCTCAGCGGCCCCAACTCCGCGCACGCGGTTGTTGTCGGGTCCAGGGGGGGTCCGAGCATTCAATCACCGCCGGCCGATAATAATTTCGTCAGCAGCCCGCTCGCTCGCAGCGTGCGCCTTCCTGCGCGCCGTGGAGGACGAAGGCGTCGTTCCACGTCCAACAAACTACATGTTGACACAGACCGCGAGTCCCCGAAGTATCCGGCCGCCGACGCGAGGGCGATGTTTGAGCGCGGCTGTGATTTATTGACCACGGCACGGAGCGCGTAGGGCGCACGAGAGGGTCAATATTTGCCGCTTCTCGCAACTCGGCCGGGCGCGCGGCCGACTCGCGAAAAACGCATTATTCCCATCGCCCCCAACCTCCTTCGAATCCTCGGCGCCCGCTCGGTTCGACGGCGCGAGGGCCAACCACACCGATCGCTGACGTGCGTGACATTTCAGGTGAGCAACGAGGACGGCAACGGCAACCAGTTGATCAACGGGCTCACCGACTTCCAGCTGGAGCTGATCGCTCGCCGCCTCGCCGACGCCAGCAACCAGATGCCGCTCGGCTTCGACAGGAACTTGTTGCGCTCCCCGGAAATGAAGCGCGCCGCGAGCCGCTTCCGGCAGTGCTACTTCAACCCCGTCAGCTGCTTTAAGAAGTAAGCCGGCCGTGGACGTCGCACGCCGCCCAAATGCGCGCATCATATTGTACCCTCTTTAATCGACAGCAGAACGGCATATCATAGTTTAACGCTAATTCCAATATTAATCAATATTGATGTTTCACTGTTACCACACCGACGTACGCGGCGACCAAATGACACACAACACCATCCGGACCATACGCAACTTGTAAAACCATCCGCGCGCCTGATCAGGCGCATCCGCAATGCAATCCCCCCGACCGACAGCCACCTAGCACGTGATCGTTTGTGTAAGATTCAATGCGAATCGAATGACGGCAGGATGTTAACCGAAGAGAGTCGACACGATAGAGTACAGCTTAATTGCATCCTGAGTTCGTCGCTATGTTACTACTGTTTTTGTCATCTTGTGAAACTGTTTCAGTAAATAAATGAATACATAGTTGTGAATAAATGTTGCAGAATTCTTCACGTTTGTTTTTATTCTAATCGCGAGGTCGCATCCGCGTTGTGCGTCGCTGTGCGCAATTAGCAGTAATTACATATTTCACAAGTGCGATTAAAAGCGTTCTGCTGAATGCGTTTTTGTACCATTGGAAACGCTTTGAGGCGTTAATGGGTAAAGTTTTGTCCAGAGGCGGGCTACAAAGCGAAGAGTTTTCGTCAATTTCCAGCTCGACATTACAGACAGACGCGATAGACGCAATACGAGCGATATGAACAACATTCAGACCGATTACTTTGCAAAATGCTCAAGACAGCGCATAATTTAAATCTAAATTTTAACAACTAGCTCGTGGAGTCGAAATTTGTTTGCCTAGCACCCACTTATTACAATTGTTTTCTACAATTTCAAGATTTATTGAATTTTGACACAAAAATCGATAAAAACACCTTTTTACACGGACGGAACGCGAATCGAATCCGCGAGCATTTCACTCTCGCTCGCTCACACCGATTGCCATAATTATTGTATATATATTAACAAAATCGTTGTATTCACATATAAATTGTATAAATTCTGTCTTAGGCTAATTATTACAAAAGACGCGTCTACAATGCGCATCGTCGTCGTCCGCGCGACAATAAATATTTAGACAATAAATAATAATACAGAACCTATGATATATTCGATTGAGCAATAAGTTATGATATCTGCACATCATAGGCGACGTCGCACAGTCAAGTCCGATAATTATCCTTATCTCGTTCTAACGTTATGAATACTCCAACATTGCACAAATCTGTTAAATGTCTTTGTCTAGTCTAGTCATCTTATGCTTCATGTAGAAATACTATTTACAGCACGCTTACACCAGCTATCGTGCATAAACTCTCAGGTAAACAACCTTAACGTAACAATAATTCGTTGATGCGCAGCGGGAAGACTTGCGATCAATTTAGCACGCCTAATAATTAAGTAGCGCGAAATGATCGATGACTTACACGTCCTAAACTAGCGTACTAAGAAAATTTCGAGATGCGATGTTCGCTTGGCGCGTGTCGTCCGAACGGACGGGCGAGATGGTTGCGAACGACGATCGAACCGGAGGCTAGGTGGCCGACGACTCCGTGTTGGAGTCCGGACTCGTCGCCGACGCGTTGCTGAGGGACGCCGACGCGTTGGCGCTGTGGCAGTGCGTGCAGTGCAGGCACACGCTGCAGGAGCCGAGCTTCTTCGCCAGCACCGAGCGCAGCTTCAGCGCCGGGCCGAGCTTCATGTGCATCGTGGCCGTCAGATGGTCCTCGGTGAGCAGCGGCAGGCCGGAGCCGTCTATTCTTTGGTCTTTGAAATTCTGTAACGAGCAGAGCGGACGCCATTAGCGCTGCGAAGGAAGGACGCCGCGCGGTGGCCCTTATTTAATTACGGCGCTGCGCGCGCGCGCGCCGATCGGCAATCGTTTATCGAGCGGGCCGCGCGCGGACGGCAACGCAAAAATCCGTCGCGGCGCGCGGAGCGTTCGCGCGCGCGCGCGCACCGACGGCAAGACGAGGAGCACGGGACGACGTGATCTGGTTCAGACGGCTTGTGGTAAGTGACCTCGCGGAGTCACCGGCGAGTCAGGGAGCGGTCGCTGCAGGTCAATCGGAGCAATATGTACGGACGCTCGCGAACGGCCGCGCACGCACGCCGCGCGCCGCCCGATCTCTGATACAGAAACATGTTATACAATACCGCCCATAAATAATAATTTCGCAGGTAAGCGCGCGCGATTCTGAGCGGTGCCCTGCCGAATTGACGGGCGCGCGGCGATTCGAAAGTCGCGCCCGTTTGAACTTTGCTCGAAATTAAGCAAACGCACAATCTCGCCGCGTGGGCTGCGCGTCGCTGCGGCGCGCGCTCGCCGCAGGAATTTAGCCCTGCCGTGCGCGCGCGCTCGCGTAATGATAGAAAACGCGAGCGCGTCGCGGCCGCGACCGCAAAGTTCCGGCGATCTTTTCGGACGCGCGATTGGAAATTCGTCGTAATTTATTGAAATATTATTCATTGGTGCAGTACCCCAGGCGGCGAGACATTGGAGCGGCGCGCTGTGGGCAAAAAGTTTGTGACCCTGTTTAAGCGCACTTTATTCGTATGGTCATCAAGTCAACCGTGGCCTTATTGTGCGCCGCTCGAGCAAGTGAATGTGAATGAAGCCGGCGCGCGCTGCACCTGAACACACCTGACGCGATCGCCGCGAGTAGAAATTAATAAATGGAGCGCCGAGTGGTCGGGTCGTAATTCGGCGCGGCCGGGCATACTTTCACGCGGCGTGTGTGTTTTTTTTTACGCGCGTTTCGTTTTCTTTTTTTTTGCGCCGACTAGGCGAATGTCGCAATCTCGAGCGACGCGCGTTATCTTGCCTCTTCAAAGGTCGCTCGTCGCGCCCGCGCGCCTGCCAGCGCCGCACGATTCGGTCCGTTTCGATGCGGTTCTAATTCGCCGGGCATGACTTTCTGGTCCGCGGCGCGGGTTGCTCTCCTCTCCGGATCGATTTGTAACGCCGCGCGGCCGAGCGTGGCCTCTTTGTGCGGGGCGCGCGCGTTTTGCATGGGCACATGCGCGAATCGCCGTCGCACGCACGCGCGCCGCCGCTGTATCGTGTCAATGCGGGACGAGTCGTCGCGCGATGCGCCGCGGTCGCGTTTCGCTAATGGCAAATTGAAATCAGGCCGCGCACGTCGGCGGAGACGTGCGTGACGCGATCGCGATCGATCCGCGAAATTGGCGAGAATCGAATCGCCGTCGCATCGGCGCGCTCAATCGAAGAGAGCCGAAACTGAAGCCGACCGACGGCAATAAATAGTCGTTAACATCGCGCGGATCGCGGCCGGCGAACTTCCACGTTGCGCGCCGCCGACGCCGCCGCCGCCGCCGCCGGGTCGTGCGCGATGATCATCAAATAATAAAAACGAAAATCACGCGAGGAGCGCGCGCGAAGTGCGCGCAGGCGCAGGCGAGACGCGAAGAGCCGTGTTATTACCGGCGCGGCGCGGTCGGACGCGTCGAGCAGGCGAGCCTGCGGGCGCGTGCCTGCTATCTGCTACCGTGGCCCCTCTTGCCTCTCGGAGCGTAACGAAAAAAATTTCCATCGGCATGCATGTAATTATTAGTGTACCAAACCTCGCGGTCTTTCTCCGCGCCGCGCCGCTCGACGCCGCTTCTTGGTTTTTTTTTATTTCGACTTTTTTTTATTTAATTATACCTTCGCGACGAGAGAGGCGCGCGCGCGCGCGGAGGGAGAGGCTTCGTGCATTGTTTTCGAAATCGTTTCAACGAGAAGAATACGGAGCGCGGGCGCGCGCCCGACCGCCGCGCGAGAGCAAAACGCTCGTTTCCTTTATAAACCGCGCGAGCGCCGAGCGCGTGCATTTAAATGAGCATCGCACGTGTATAAAATCATAATTAACTTTATAATTTCGTTTTTCCGAGCGATTATGCGTTCGCGCGCGCACATACCGCACCGACCAAAACGAACGCCGAACGAACAAACGCGCGCGCGCGCGCCGATGCCGCTGGCGTGTGGCGTGCAAATCCATTAATTAGCTGCAGGTCGCAGGCGCGTGATTAACATGCATGACGATTGAATCATTTGCCGGCGGGCGATGAATGCACAATTTGACTATTGACTATTTCGGCATGCATTGGAGAACGAACGCTTGCACCGCCGTCGAAGTCGCCGATCGCGAGCGCACGCACGAAAGAATGCGGAATCGAGTCGGCGGCGCGCACCGCGCGGAACATCCGCTCGCGAGGCGCGAACGCCCGGCGCGCCCCAATTAGCCGCGACGCGCGAAACGGCCGCGTCAATTAGCGCGACACGATCGCGACCGAGCGAAAGTCGCCGCCGCCGCCGCCGCCCCCGCCGTCGGTCGGCGGGTTGCGCGGCATCGCAATCGCGCGACGCGACACAATGGGAGCACGAGTTTCGATGCGCGACATGACACAAAAGTTATTCGCGCCGGCGGCGCGTAAAGATGAGCGCACGTGACGCTCGAACGTGACCGCTCGCGCCTTATCGCCGCCATTGTTCGCGCCGCGCACTCACCTGTACATACTCCGCGCAGATGTCGATGCCGCCGACGAACGCGCACACGTCCTCGACGCCCCAGCTGCTGATGTCCTCGGCGGGCGCGCGCTGCTGGTGGCCGTTCTGCCCGCCGGCGGGCGCGCACGGCGGCGTCGGCGCGGCGGCGCCGGGCTTGGGGCTCACCGACTCGGCGCGCTTCGGCACGGGCGTCTTCAGTCGCGCGCGCTTCGTCGGCGGCGCCGCGGCGGACAGGTCCAGCGGCGACGCGCTCTCGTTGCGCTTGACGTTCTTCAGCAGCGTCTGCAGCTCGGCCTCCTTGGCCGTGCGCACCATCGCCAGCAGCGTCTGCGTCGAGGACATGTCCAGCAGCGGCGGGAACATCGACGACGCCGCGAACGGATGCAGCAGCATCGACGACGCCAGGTCCTTGCTCTTCGCCATCTCCTCCTTGACGTTCTGCACCATCGACGGATGCAGCAGGGGAAAGTTGGACTTGAATCGCGTGTCTAGCCCCGGCGGCAGGCCGTTCCGGGCGAAATATCTGCAACGACAACGCACGGTTCGACACGACGCTCCTGCGCGTTGCGTACACGTACTCGTTCGGACTGGCGTTCTGATACTTCGCCGCCAAGCTCCGCATGAAGTCGCTGTAATTCCGCCCCGTCAGCTGGAGCATCGAGTGTTCCGCGGGCGGCGTGTTCGGGTGCGACGCCGACGAGGGTGTGACGGACCTCGACGACGTGTCGGTCGTGCCGGGACTCAGCCGCTCGTTCTTCACGTTGTTGTTGTTGTTGCTGCTGATGTTGTTGTTGTTATTGATGCTCGATTGATGATAGTCCCCCGTCGGCGTTAACGATGTCGTAACGGCGCGCTCTCGTCGGCGCTGCTTGGCGATCGGCGTGGTCGGCGCTTCGGCTTCGCTGGGGGGCTCCCTCGTGATGCTCGTATCGCCTGGAATCGGAAACGGACGCTGCCGCTGTAGCGTTCGGACGCTACGGCGGCTCTCTACCTGTCGCCCCGGTCACTCGACGCCGGACGGCTCAATCCGGCGCGTCGACGCCGAGCGCCATTTGATTTAAATTTATTACCAATTCGATAGGCCGAACGCGAACCTGCCGCTCGTCGCGCGGCACGGGCGTCGGGCGCGGGCCGCTCGTAAAACGCGATCCTTCGCGTTCGCGCCGCGCCGGACGAATTCGAATCGCTGCGCGTCTCTAGCCGCGACGCGGCGTCGTTTCGGGCCCGCTTCTCAATCAAGCGCGCGCGCTTCATTCGAGGATCGGCCGCGACTCATTTGCATGCCCACGAGACGCGCACTCCTTCGGCTCGACAAATATGAAGACATAAATTCCGACGCACTTCGAATCGATTCGATTTCTTCATTACGATCGCGCTCGGCGCGCTCGCATTGAAGATCCGAAGAAAGGTGGCTCATCGTCCGCGAACCGTTCCGAACTGTATAAAATTACATATTTTACGGCTCGGCTGGCCACATCGAACGGTATTACGGTTAAAACGACCTCAAATCAAGGCGCACCGAACGAGCAGGAGGCACCAACACGCCGACGCCCGCGAGCTGCAAAGTGCACCCATGCATACTGAACGTGGTAGCGGCGGCGGCGTGTGTGTGTTTTTTTTTTTATTTTTTTTTTTATTTTATTTTTTATTTTTGCTTTTTCTCGCGCGATTCGAGACTCGAAAGCGAATCGCCATCGCGACGAGCGCGCACCTTGGACGACGCCTAAATCAGGTTGATGTGTTGCCGAAACCGACGCGGAGTCGCGCCGCGCGTTATTAATCCGCGCGAATGCCGGTCGGCGACTTTCCCGCACGCGGCGCGCGCGCCGAATTATAACGAACGTCGTCGGTCGGAATTCGAAGCCTTTGAACGATTAGCCGGCCGGGCGACGAGAGAGAATGCGAGTCCGGAGCGTTCGCCCGGAGGAACGATCGCGCCGAGGTGTAGGAAGTTCGAACGTCGTCGCCGTCGACGCGCGCGCGCGTTCGAATGGCAAGCGAGGTTCGGCTGAATACGAAAATAGGGAACGCCGACGGAATACTTTATTGCGACGACCGTCCCTTCATTGAGCGCATTTCTATGCGACGCTCGCGAGCCGCCGGCCGGGCGATCGCGTCGCCGCTCTCGGCGCCGACGAGAATATCCGCGGGGAAATATTTCCGTCGACACGCCGAAAGCGTGATTGCGCGCGCATCTGCGTGTTATTTCGCCGCGCACCGAGCATGCACGGGCGCGCAACCTTCGCCGCGCTCTGGGCAGTGTTTACATTCGATCTTAACGGTGCCGACATATGGCAGGCGAATTACATGCGCGCATTGTATTTCGGCCGCGACGAGCGCCGACGCGTCCGGGAAACGGACGGAAAGCGTGGCCGACGCCATTCCGTCACGCGCGCCGGCGACGTCGACGGCGCATCGCGAATTCGCAAGTTTTTCCGCGACGCGCGCGCGCTCCGAAATAAGGTATGAAGTGCGTGCGCGCTTCGGCGAATCCACTGCGCCGGCAGCGCGTCGCATTGCTTGACCTTTTCCGACCGATCGGTCAGTTCTAGCCGGCGCGCGCACGCCGCGAACGAAAAATTCCGAGAAGCGGGCGCTCGGAAGGTGCCCGAACGCCGGACACAATAGGGGCGCCGACGGCGAGCGGAGATTGGGTCAACGGGGTAGCTGCCGCAGTCGGAAGGTCGCCCGTAGGTAGACGCGACGTTATCGCAACGTGTTCGAAACTGCGACGCACGCGACGAACGATTTACTAATCAACAAACCTGAATAGCACCAAGCTGGCCATACAACCGGACTTTCGGTGTCCATGGTCGCGCGCGGCGCGTAGCGCGTAGCGAGAACGTCGTTCGTCGGCGCACGGATTCGCGACACTTTTGCAATTATTCACATAATTCACTCGTCACTCGCGCGAACAGTTTTACGGCCGTTTTATTGTGATTGCGCGCGGTCGCGGGCCCGCGTCCGATTAATAACAAAACGCGGCGCGCGCGCGCGCGGCTCGCCGCTCACTTTTTTTTAATTCGTATTTTATTGTGATTTTTTTTTACTTCGTATTTCGCCCGACCCGATATCAAAGTGCGAGCGACGTCGTGCCGTCGACGACGCACAGGTGCAAAGTGTTTCGTCCGCGGCCGAATGGCCAAACAACAGGTGATCAACGAGCGCACTCACACAGGGGCGCGCGCGCACGCCGGCGGCCGCGCAACATGTGCCCCGGACTTTGACAATCCGCATGCGCCTACTACCACGCCGACTTCTGCGGCGCGGCGCGGCGACGGCGCGCGGTAGCCGAAGGAGCGCGGCCCCGGCTAAGAGCCGCGGCGAGCCGCGTTCGGCCTCGACCGACCAACCCGCACGGCCCGCGCACGAACTACCTTCCGATCATTGTGGATCATTGCGCGGCGAGCGGCGACCGAGAGCGCGCGCGCACGCGGCCGCCTGACCGCCCGGACGACGCGCACGACTCGGCGGCGAGCTGGTGCGGCGTCGTCGACGGCGGCGCGGACCCTTCGCCGCCCCTCGGCCGCCCGTCGCGCCGTCCGAAGTTTCAATTACCGCCGGGGCGCCGCACCCGCCGCACCCGCCGCGCCGCGCCGACCGTCGCTCGCGCGCGCGGCGCATGAATGAAGTTGTCCTCGTCTTTGTTTCGACCGGTTGCTGATTATCGTTCGGAACGAGATGGAGCGATAATTGGTACGGTAGCGATGAGTATGAGTAAGTAATAAAAGATGTTCACGATCTCGCGCCGCGCGTCGGAGCGAGAGGCGCGCGTTCATTGTTGCTCCGCATTGTTTCGACCGCTGAAGGTGGTGGAGATGCGAGGGAGGTGCCCGCGAGACAATCGCAATCGAACGAAACCGGAATGCCTAAACCCACCGAGCCCCTATTAATTGACACGTTCTGCCGCGCCAGAGACGCCAGTGTCTTCCAGTATTGTCGCAGGCATTGTGCGGTCGGCGTTTCTCTTCGATTGTTCGTCTCGCGGCGGAAAGGCCAAACGCAATTACGCCGGTGCGTACGAGGTAATCACGCAGTGACTTATCACGGCGAATGATATTATTCGCCGTCGTCGCGCGCGCGAACACAATGCGCGCAGCGCGATCCGACCCGCGGGCGGTGCGTTCTTGCGCGCCGGCGAGTTTAGTTGATTGTTAGGCAATTTCTGTATTGATGATGGCATCGAGCGCGACCGGCGGCGACGCGCACGGTGGCTGCCGGCGGTGGCATCTCGGCGCTAAAAAGCAAACAGCGCGAGCGCGCGCCGGAAATGAAAAATTACGGCTCGGCGCAGAATCCTCATCTTCGTCCGTCGCGCGACGCCGCCGCCGGAGCGGTCTCGCGTGCGATCCGCCGGGCGCGATGGAAACAAACGGCCAAACGAAACAGAAAAGAAAAACCAAAACGAAAACAGAAACAAAAAGCGCGCCGCGGCGAAGAGCAAAAAATCGCCGCCTAGGCCGGTCAACTGCGGCCATCAACTATACCACATTAATGAAGGAAAGGTCACTTAGAAATCTCTTCGGCGGAGCGTGCGCACGTAAGTGCGCGGTTTCTACGGAACGGAACGACGAACGACGACGTCGGGCAGCGAGGCGTTGCTTTCGTCGTATCGGCATCCGAGATACATCATGCGGCGGGAAAAAAATCTCAAACCGCATTCCGAACTAGATTTGTCTACAAATTTATGCACGTGCCGCGTATCTAGATGACATCATTTGCCTAACGATCAGGACGAATCGAACGCGGCGCGCGGCTCGACTCGACCTGGGTCGTCGGTCGCGTCGTCGGGCGCGTCGTCGGGCGCTAATTTTTCTGCCTAACGAGCCTAATCGCGCGCAAGCAGCGGCAGAAACAATAAGCGCGCCTAATTGCCGGCCGCCGGGGCCGCCGGGGCCGGCGCAAAAAGCCGGCATGAAGACGTTAAATTTAATTACGGAAAAAGCGCGTTTCGAGCGCATTTTCCGCCGCGGCGCGCGCTCGCCGGCGGCGCAAAAAGGCGGCGATAAACGCCGACTTTATTGCGCGGGCAATGCGCTCATTTTCATCAATAGATTGATGCAACGCAGTCATCGCGTGCCGCCGCTAATCAGAATCCGAAACTGTGAACGTGCCGAACGCACAACAACCTCCTCGCCCGGCGTCATTTGCAATTCCATATAAATTAAAGAGGAAATCGCAAGACTTCCTGTATTGAATGCCGCTTTTGGTGCGCGCGCTCGTTTATTTCCACTATTAAAAGTTAACAAGCATTCGCTCGGTTTACATCACTCCGGCCGTTGGCGCGCGTTTGCATATACGCGCGCATCGCGAGCGCCGCCGCGGGATCGTTTCTAATCAAAAGACACTCCTGGATTTCAGTTATTTATTGCGTGCATCGAACGCACTCGTTATTGCTGTATTAGAGCCGCGGCGATCGAATGAATAAGCGGCGGACGCGAACGCATCGCCCCGCTCGTGGGCAAGCCGCGCGGAAAAGAAATGCGCGCCCGACGCAGTTGGGCAAAAAGAAAACGGAAAGACGCCGCGGAACGACGCGGCGAGCGCGCCGCGGCCGCCGAGCGCGTTCTAGATTCACGGCCGGAGCGCCACAAAGAGCCGGGGATCTTCATCTGCCGCGCCGCTCGTGGCAGTGAAAGAGCAAACGACCGGTCTCGATGCATATACAATTTCAAACGAAAAAAATATCGCGCGTATACAGGATGCTCCCGGTGGGACGCGCCGGGACGCGCGCGTGCGCCGCGACGCGGAGCGCGGTCGCCGATCGCGGCGTCCGAGCGTCCGTTCGTTTTTTTTTCGCCTTTTTTTGCTTTTGTTTTTGTTTTTGTGTTTTCGTTTTTTTCCCCCGCTTTTTTCCCTTCGAGAACGAGGCGTACGCTGAATATGAGCGGTTATAAGGCAAAGGCGTATAAACAGGACCGATCGCCGGCAGGTGCAAGCGTGGGCAACAAGTGGCATGCCGGGCCGTTTAGCCGTGCAGCAGGATGTGAGCGGCAGCAGGCGGCGCGGCTCGCAGTCGGAGACGCGTAGCCGCGGCGAACGCGACCGGCGACCGGACCTGGCCGGCCGCGGACATAATAACTGCAGGTCACCTTCTATCATTTACGACCTCATTCGATCCGAATCTAAACTATAACCTCCGATGCGTTCGCCGCGCAGGATATTCACTTACTCGGCGAGTTTACTGCGCCGCGGATCCGCTCCACATGCCGCCGCGCGCGCCGATAAGAACCGCGCGGCGAAGAAGCAGAACCGCGACGCCGACGCGCCGGCCGTAAATCATGGCCGGCGATTGACAAAAAATTCGCGCGCGGCGCCGCTTGCCGCCGACGACCGGCTAATTGGACGAGCGCGAAGCGTTTATTGCTGCCGGTCGCCGGCCGAACTGGCGCAAATCCGCGAGTCGGCGCCATTACGATGATTGCAGAATTAATTGCGAGAATCAGTCGTTTTCGGCAAAATCGACGATTAACGACTTTCCTCTCTATCTCTCTCTCTCTCTTTCATTCTCTGGGCATTCGTAATCGCGATGATTGGATCTTCTGCGACGTCTGGGCGATTGTGTAATTGTGTTTGGCGAACGTCGCCCATCAGAGGAGGTCAGTCCGGCGACGACGATGGGGTCCGATGAGGTTAAATGGGGTTGGGGCCGCGAGCGTTCGTGACCGCGTGTCGGAAAAAATGCGCGCGACGACGGCGACGTCGACACCGACCGCCTCCGCGTCGCGTCGCAATTAGGCGTCGTCGGGCGACGTCGAGCGAAAGCGCGGATCCGATTGTTGGCCGCAGCGCCGCCGGCATGGAAATGAGGGGCGTGCGGGTCGCAGGTCACGGACATCATCCGTCGGCGCAACTTCCCCCGCAGCTTCGGCGCGGCTGATTAAATAATCGACGCCCGACGCTCGCGTTTCGCAAACGACGCTCGCGCCCACGTCCGCGCGCATTTTCGCCGACGATAAAGCGGAGCGCTTTGGCGGAGGCTCGCGGCGCGCCGCCGGTCTCAATAACGAAACAATACCATTCCGAACGCAAGTCGAACGCATTCCGCGTCGGAATCCGACGGCCGCTCCGCGCCGCGCAATCAGCGCATTGTGCTTGCGCACAGAGAGACCATCCGAGGCGGATATAAAGAAGGCGCGAATCGGCGCCCACGCGATTGAACTTTACACTCTGCACCTCTTGCCGGCGCGCGGCGCACGCCTCCGAACCGAACGTCGGCGCGCGCTTTCGATTGTCATTTAATTGCGACTACCGGAGGCCGTCGGCAATTAAACGCCGCAGCGACGTCCGCAACGAAATCGTCGTTAATCCGATGGCCCCGCGCCGCTCGGACAATAACGCCGACATTGTGCGCCTGACCCTCAACCGTAACGCGGGTCGAGCGCAACCGTCACGCCAATTTACACGTAATAATTCACTGCGACTTCTTTCTAATGGCGAAGTTGCGCGCGACGAAAAAACGCGCCCGAATCGGAACGGCGCGCGCCCGATGCATCGGGCGATTGCGATTTTCGAGCGCGGCGCAATTAGACGGAAGCCGCGGACGACTTCGGGCGGCGCGCGGATCGTTACAGTTAGCCGGGCAGACGTGCGCGCCGCGCGAACGATTCGTGCTTAATTGGAGTTTTAAATGTAAATTTAAGGCGGCCGCCGTCGAGGAGCGCGGCGCGTTTAATTGTGGCACGCGCGCGCGCACGCGAATTCGCCGATTACCGCGTTCGCGCCGGCAGCCTTTCCGCTCCGAGCTGCGCGCCGACGACGACGGCGTTGATGGCGGCGGTGACGAGTGCATAGTGCACACTTCCGGTCGTCGACGTCGTGCGTTGCGCCGCGTTCGCTCGCGTGCTGGGCGCGCGAGGCGCAGATTAAACGATATCGGACATCCGGTCGTCGCGTGCCGTCGTCGTTCGCGCCCCGCTGAGCGTCGATTTCGCCGCGACACGTTCGCCGCTTCGGCGCCACCTTGCCGCGAAATTATAAATAAACGCGTCGCGAGATTCTGCCGTCGAGGGGCGGAGGGGGAAGCGCTCGATCGCGCGCAATCGCGCATGGAAGCGCGTCTTAGTTACCGCTCTCGCATTGTGGCCGCAACAAAAGCGACATTTCGATACGGCGCGACGAACGCGTCGGGACGCCGCCGGCCGCCGGTCGACTTTTGTTAGTGCCGCACGCACGACGCGAACATCTCGCGAACGTTGCCGCTTCTCTCATTACGCCCGATGATTCGACGGATTCCATTCGGACTTTTTCCCGGACGCGCGCCGCCCGACGAATTACCATTTTCACGAAATCGGTGCGATCGGCGGCTCGCTCGATGCGCGCCTAACGAACGACCGGCGAGGAACGAGAACGGACGTCTCTTTCAATTCACGCGGCTCTTCGCTGCGCGCGCGCGTTTCTGTCGCGCACGCTGAAGTCGTCGATGAACTATTTAGAGACGAAACCGAAATAAAGCCGGTTTCGTTTTTTTATTAAGGAACTTCGTGGTTTCTCGACGCCAACGCGGACTGTGGGACAGACGCGATTTTTTCATCCGGTGTTAGCCTAGGAATCATCGCTAGATGATTTGCGGTGCGTGGCGAGCGGCGTCGCGCGTTTTTCCCATATCTCACGAAATTATTGTGGCGTGGCGAAGTCGTACGGAAAACGACACGGTCGGCGAGCATCCACCGTGCACGCCGACGGTTATTATGATCATTGCCCTTGTCTAGCTAGGTACCGGTCTTCACATATTGTTTGCATCACTTAATTTACTGTGCATTGCTATAAATCTACGAGACGGCCGCGCATCCTGGACGGACGTCGCGCGCGGAAAAAGTCGCGTTCATTATGGTCATGGCTAGCAGCGCAGGTTCTAATTAGGTGTAATTTGACAATTATTATCAGCGCCGTTTAGGAGTCAAGCCCGAGACGGGCGGGCGCGCGCGCGCACACACGCGCGCGACGTTCACCGCAAGCGTACCGATTCGGCGATAATTTAAAAGTTCCCATTCGCAAAAAGCGCTCGGGGGCCGACGGTAGCGAGCGGCGGACGTTCGCGCGACACAGCGGCAAATGTTACCTTCGTACGGCCCTCTCTTGTGCATCCGCAACTGGTTGATAATTGTGGCGAGTCCTTTGCGTCGCTGACCCATCATCAGCGCGTCGTTAGCGCCGCCGGACGGCGCGTCCTTGTCGGACGGCATCATCGAGTCCTCGTCGGACATGTCGTCGCACACGCGTCCCGTTCCGGCCGAAACTCACTGTCGCGCGAACGATCCTCGCGCCATTTCCGTCGCGCCGGACGATCAGACGCGACCGGCGCGCAGGAATCGAACGATTGCGCCACCGTTTTCGACCGCCGGCGCGTCGCCGCTGGCCCCACGTGCGATTCGATGCGTAATGGCACGCATGGCGAATGTGTGCACGAACCCGATGCCGTTCGGTCGCGTCGATGCTGAAAGTCGAGGCATAGGTTAAAGTTAAAAGGAGAGTATGTGTGGAATAATATGTAATGACCTGGGCCGACCCCGCGCACGTCTAAAAATGTTTCGGTTGAAAATAAACCAAAGTGTTGTTGTATGAGCTCCTTGTACTCCGCACTCGTGCACCGCGAGTGCGTTCGCACGCGGCTTTCGTCTAACGCGCAAGCTCGGGAAAGCGCTAATTTCGCAGAAAGCGGAGTTCGCCGCTCGCCGCAAACAATCTGGCACTGCAACGGCGAAACGCGCTTCGGAAAAATGGTCGACATTCGACTGCTTACCACGAGTATATGGCGCAATAGGCGAGCAGCGGCGCCAGCGCACGAACGTCTGATGCAAATGATGGCAGCTTGAGAAATCATCAAAATATTTGTTGCGGGCCACAAAATTTGGTCCACATCTTACAAGCCAATTGATTAGCCTCGGTTTGAACCTGCCAAGTTCGGCCCGGCCGGTCGCAGCGTGGACGTTTTCGTCCGAAACGCGCTCGCACGGTAGACAACTCAACGCGCAACGCACAAGCAGTAATACAAGTATGCCGGAAATTTGCAAGATAAAACGCCATCGAATCAACAATTATCGCGAGTGACGCACCGCAATGACGAGAATGAAATGTGGCAACTGCTTAATTGAACAGTACCGAGAAAAATGCACGAATGCCTTCGAATTGCAACAAATGTTACCAAAAATTCCGGCCACAAAGTTGCCGTCGTTCGGCTATCAGTCCATTCCAAACAATGCGAACACTTTGAAACTCCTGTCACGCGTTTATTGTTATTTGCACTTTTTAATTGCCGCAGGTAGTAACAACTGCCGTCAATAAGCACGACGAAAGGACGGTTTCCGTCGATAATAACCGACTGCGTGGGCGACGGCAGTAGCGTTTCAGTTTTGCGCGCTTTTTAATACTTCGGCAATGCCAGCACGAAACGTGTCGGTAATTTGAAAGACGAAGGAGTGCGCGGCATCAGGTAAAACACGTCGGCGTAGACTGGAAGTTGTTATTCGGGGGCCAGCGTGCCCGTGCACGATGCGGGTCACCTTATCAGCCGCATATGTGTGCCGATTGTGTCAGAACACAAAGGTTATAAGTTGCAAGCTGATAAATTCAACAAACAATGAGTTCGTACGTGCGCACGTACTTTTTAGCGCTCCGTTGGCACTCGTTATCGGTAAAGTCTCGCTTAACACTTCGACGCTTTCTGGAAAAAAAAAAAACCACAAAAAAACAACTCGTCACGCTTTCGGTACCCTCGTCCATGATACCAAGGTGCGATCAACGCTGCAGACGGTAAGACGGCACGTGAGGTGGTGAGCCGGGTGTCGGGGGGAAGGTGAACAAATATTATTCGCTTTCGGTTTAAGTCGTGTATGTACAAAACATTTACAAAAAAAAAAAAACATGTCAATCTTTCCAGACAACCGTGCATTTATCTTTCTCCAGGCACCGTTTGTTGGCGTAAGCCTTCGCAGCTTTCGGTTGCGTTCCACCATTTTCCATCAATTCCTCGTCCTATGTTCACCGCCCGTGCGATAACGGGCACTAAATCTGAGCAATTTCCCAAAACGGGACACATAAAAACAATAAAATTGCATCACACAATTGCAATTACGCCCGGGTAGGCGTAAGATTCGTTTAGGACATTAACATTCGGCCAGACGCTGCTGGCCGGATAACAGGGCGGCTGGATCATTTGAGGCCCATGCTTTTGGTGAGAGATTCGTAGACGGTCCACGCCATGGACGCCATCAGGGTACGGCGCAGCAATCGTGGCACCATTCCTTTGAAGTACCCCCGAACGCCGTACTTGCCGTGGACGTAGACCGCCACCGACCAGATTCCGTTGAACTTGTGCGGATAGAGTTGCATTTTGGTTTTGAGCACGTCAGCGGGTTGGGTGACGACGGAGGCGAGGACGCCGGCCGTGACGCCGCAGGTGAAGTGCAGCGGCGTGGCGTACGGCGTGTTGAGGAGCTCCTCCGGGACCAGCTGTTTGGTTTGCGTGTAGAACATCAGGTACAGGCCAGAGAACGGCGCGTCTCTAAAGAGGGTAGGCACCAGACCGCACGTCATGCCCTTGACGCCTTCAGTCTTGTAAATTTCGCGCAGCGCCGAGCCCACGCTCTTGTAGCGATACACGCCACTCTCGTACCTGCAACATGCGCGCGTCTTTAGGCACGCCGATAGCTGGCGCCGCCGTCGCGGCCGACAATTACCTCGTCTTCACGACGGTGATGGGTATCAGAGCGGCGCCGCTCATGCACCGCGCGAACATGCCCAAGCCGACCGACTCCAGGGCGGACGGCGCGCGCTCGTCGAAGTACCTGCCCTTCAGGAAGTCCAGGGAGCAGAAGTACAGGCCGACGCCCGGCACGCAGCGGGTGATGCTCTGCGAACGATCAACGAAGCAACGCGTCAGACCGCTCGGAATCGTCGCGACGATCGCAACATGGCAACGAGATAAGTCATTACCAAGGTCGACGAGTCAGTTGAAACCGATTGCGCAATGCGAGATACATACCGGCACCATTCCGCGCCACAAGCCGCGAATCTGCTCCTGCTGAACGATGCTGGCGAATATCGTGACCATGCCGGTTCCGCAGCGCGCGCTGGAAGCGAAGACAACAATAATCAATCGTCAATTTCGTAGCAAACGCCCGCCGAAACTCACTTGATGACTGCGGCCGGCGTGGCATTCTGCAGACGCGTCTTGACCAAGTCCAAGGGTTGGAAGAGGACCGTCGAGAAGGTGCCGGAAAAGGCGCCGGCAACGAATGCCTTCACGATTGGATACTGCAACAACACCACGGTTGAAAACGATCGCAAAACGGCGCAACGAACGGACGCGGCACACGAAGAATGTAAATCGCAGAAACCAAAGAGACACTCACGGAATCCATTGCTTTGGAGTTTTGAGTTTGCGAGGTTGCGTGAAAACTCGTTCGCGCCGCGAGCGATGACGCCGCCTCCGACAGCAGGAGCAAACTGCTTAAATATCGCCAAGCTCAACTTTTAAAACGCCGCGCTTATCGGCGGACGAGCCGCAAACGGCGCCGATTACGACACGAATGTAACAACCGACGGCAGTAGTTGTGCCACACGACTAGTTTCCTTCGACATTCGAAAATGTTCTAGTGACCGCTGGCGGCGAACCGGCCGTCGCCAAGGGCGCGCGCGACTTGCGCCCGAAATTTTCGTCGTCATTCTTGCGCCGCACACGCGCACACATGCGTCGGGAGGGAAATCCGTGCGTGTTTACGCAGTTTGATGGATGTCGCGACCTCTTCACTCGCTCGTATCGTCATTAAACGTTCGTCGCTAACATAACAGCTATCTATCGCTACTCACGTTGTGTAAGAACGGTTCGTTGCTAGGCAGCGCACCGTCGACGCGGCCCCCAGCAGCCTGGTCGTCGTCATCGTCGATAACGCACGCCGTGCGGGAATTCAAGAGCATTAAGGGTACGCGCTCGAGTCGATAAGGCGCACGACGTCGCCTTTTTACGCGTCGCTGCGATTCAATCGGGCGACGCACTTGCGTTCGGCGCGCTCCACCGGCCGAATGCGCTCGCGGTAGACGCGCACGTTCGGGCCGGAACAACTTTATGAGGTGATTTGACGTCACCGCACGCACCGCAGGATTCCCTGCTACGCAGTTACCTCTACGGTAGGCGCGCATACGGGCCACATTCGGCCGGCCGTGAGGTGAGGCGCGCGCCTCGTGCGGGTTTCCAGCTTTCCCCCGCTCTCTTCGGACCAACAGCGCGTGCATACAGCGGCAGCGACGGCGGCGGCGGCGGCGTTTTCGTAGATCAGCAGGAATGCCAACATACAGTGCGACCCGTCCATCGATTGAATTCTTCGGAACGCTGCAACGAAACTTTTATTGGCGATTCCTGCGGTGGATGTTATGAACCACAACGGCTATACAATTAGTGCAAAAATATGTTCCTTTATTATTTCACTTCAAAGTATCAGTTGCACATTTTCCTGGCGTATGCTTTCTCTAAATCCATTTAAAGACTGATGAGGGAAAGGGGAGCGAAAATTATGGTGTTGAATCCAGTTTCTAAAATTATACGTTATTGCACAACGCGTGTTCATTTGCATCGACTATTTATAGCACTTGAAACAAGGAGACAAATAGTTCGAAGGTCTAACTGTGCGAGTAAAAAACTATATTACACTTTATAGGTTGCATTGAATTCTAGTAATGCAAGTTGAGATCTGTTAATTTTTATAAAAACGATTTACTAAAAGGTGTACTTTTTCCAAACTTATTTATTTATTACCAGCTTGTGCTTATGGTGCTACTCGTTCCGACTAACAATAAGTAGTTAGTTTTTGTAATGTAGGCGGCGCGAGAGTTTGGGTCTTCGATATATTTACCTCATGTACTGATTCTGTCACAATTCAAAGGTGATGCTACAGTTCAAAACAGAACTGACAGACGAATGAAGGACACCAATAGAATTAGTGCCTTTTATTCAACGTAGCTTAGTCGACGCAGAATTGATTGTAGATTCGAATTGCTTAGAGTTAATAGTAGTTGAGATAATGTTCCGTAAATTTAACATTGCATTCGATTTTTGGCAAATGTGAGATGAGGTACCTCTTCTCTTTTTTTTTAAATTGCAAAAATTAAAAATCAAATTAAACTAGCTTAATCGACGCAGAATTGAACGTAGTTTCGAATGGCATAAACCAAAATTCTCTGTCATTAATATTTTTCGAGATAAGATTCAACAAATTTAACATTGCATTCAATTTTTGGTAATGTCCAAAAACAATTTGCGGGTGGTTCAGGACGCGTAATTGGTCGAGAAATAATCGAACATTTAACTTCGTATTCGAACGCAACAATGCGGAGCTTGCGTTGCCATTAAGGAAATTTATTGCTCCGATGTTTCCATGTGTGTTAAAGTTGCAGTAATGCGTGTAATGAATGAGTTATCGCAAACGGCATATTCGCGATGACATTTGTGCGCTTCTATTGGCCTTAGGTCAGAGTTTAGGCCGACGCTTATCTCGTGCAGTGGGGTCTCCGAGTGGAGTAATAACAAAATATCGTCTCGCTTGGCTCCTCGCAGGGGTCATTTGCGATAACGACAGTCGCCGCGAATACCAACTTATTGCACGCGTATGATCGATTTTAGGCGCGCATTACACGAGATACCTTGACAACGTATTTTCAGCAACTAGTCGCGTCGACATTCGCAACCAACAAAAACGCGAGCCACGTCCTTTTTCGCCCTTCGCGTGTGTTCTTATCGCGCGCTAACGACGTTCCGTTGATTGTTTTGTTACGGTTTATGCCGCTATGCTCGCTGCGATGACGCAAATCAGACGCGACGAATGTTTCGGAATAATTTCAGTGGCACGTAAATATTTGGCGTTTTGATTTTCACCACCAATGACGATCGTTTACCATCAATGACGATCGTTTCTTCTCTTCTACGTCGACGTCAAACGCATCGGATGATGATCTGTGATTGTTTGTAAACAAAATGTGAACAGCCCATTCGTCCGTAAAGACGCACTGGGTTTTTAATAGATTATTTCATTTTGCCAACGCACCAACATTGACTCACGTTCGGCAAATACGCCAGCACGTTCGAAAATAATAACATCGTGCGGTAATTGCCCCGCCCCCCCAGGGTTTAAAGTCAGAAAATTAATGTGTCGTTGATAACCCGCGTACGTTTCCGAGGAGTGATCTCCGTTTGTTTGCGAGCTCCCACAAACGCTCCTGTCGCACGCTGAAATCATCTTTACAAGCCTAGAGGGAACCTGAATTTATTAGAATATTCTACACACAGAAAGCAGCGCTGGTGCTGTTGCCAAAACGGTCCGAAACGTTTTTCAATTTTGGAATATTATGCTTTGCAGCAATCGTTTTATGCTTCGGCCTCGTCCGCCGCCGCCGTTGCGGCCGCCTCTTGGCCTTCAGCGACGTCCTCGGCTATTTCGTGCGTGGCCAAACTTGGTGCATCGGTCGCGTCGGTCACTGGTTTGGGCTCATCGCTGGCCTCTTCAGCCTTCGCGGTGTCCTTGGCCTCCTCGGGCTCGGCCGACGCTTCTACAACCGTTTCAGGCACGTCCGGAATCGTCACTTGTTTTTGTTTGGACACCCGGTTCCTTCGAGACAATACAAAAGCTATACCGACTGTAGTTTTGGGAGGGTACGTGTGTTACTCACGGATCCTTGACCTTGATAACACCATCTACCGATATCACAGAAATCTTCTTTGAGGTTTCCGCGTCACTTGCCAATAGTTTCTCTGTGAAAAAAAAAAATACATATATATAATTAGTGCGCATCGCAATTCACTGTTTCATGCGTTTACTCTTCGATTCAAATGAAAGTTTCTTGGGTTCGGTGTCAGGCGTCTTCGAAACCCTGGGTTGAGACGATCTCGACGCGCGCTTAGCTTGATCCGTTTTGGAAGCGAGCTTGGCGGGTTGGCCGTTAAGTTCGGCCGGTTTTTCGGCTGATGATATGCGAGGGACAATGCTGGGTTTCTAGAACGACGCATTTTACGGCGAGCATATAAAAACACGATACAAACGCTTGGTACCTTTTCTGTTGGCGACATAGGTTGAGCCTCAGGTCCCCATTGCATGAGGAAGTGGCCCAAGCGAGTTACTCTTTGGTGTGGCGTCGTAATGGTATGGCTTCCTCCACAATACCGGTTGCAAATGTGATCATCACTAGAACGAAATATAATCGAATGTATTTGAGGAAGCAATCGCAACGTTAAAGGACGCTCACGTCTTCTTCTGAACGCGCCCGGCCATTGCCGTTTCCAAGCTGTGCAAATTTTTTCCGCCGGGCACTCTGCAATATATTAATTTAGTTTCCACCGGGCTGGCGAATTAGCAATACCGACGCTTTTTGTTGCTTCCTCAGCGCGTCCAGTTCATATGCTAGGTATGGCGCCATCGAGCGGTGAGGAGGAACAGACGGAGCCATCGGTCTCATAGAAATATCGAATTCTTTCTGCATCACGACCTCCTTATCGCATGATATACACTGCACATCTCTATAAACAGAACAGAGTGATAATTACTCGTTTTCCGCCTAAAATGCAACAATAACTATCCGAAACCTTAATAGTTTGTTCTTGGTGCCGGCAGCTTCCTGTTCGCGCTTCAACGCCGCAAGACTTCTCATCTTGTCCTGCAACATTCGCAGCTTATTATTAATGAACTCGCGCAACGGTCCCAGGTCCATTTTGTCCAGCTTGTTGCCGATTTCGTTCTGAATATCTTCCAGTGCCTGCTGCCACAGGAGCTCTTGTTGAACGAGCTTGCCCAGAGCCTCTCCGATACCCTTGGACAGCTCCTCGCAAGCGTTGTCGAACTGATCGTGGCTGACTTTGCGTTGAACGGCGCAGGCATCAGCTTTGTCCGCCAAGGCCTCCTCGATTTCTTCTCGGTCGGCCTTGACGGATTTAACCACCTCGATCTGTTCCACCAGAAACTCCAACAACTTCGTCTTCTCATCCTTGTCGGTAAGCAGACGCGCGGACGTTTCGTTAATCTCCGCAAGGTCCGCTTCGAGTTGCAGTAATTTCTGGTACACGGAGGAACAGCAAGCGTTCGGCTCGTTCGGATCGACAGCACCGTTGGTGCCCATTTCAATCCTGTTCAGCAACTCGTTGAAGTCCTTCTCTATGTCGGTGAATTGATTGTGCAGACGTGTGATGGCCTCGTTAGCAGACAGGTCTAGGCGGTCAACGTGATCGGCCACATCTTTGATCCGCTCTTCGCATAGCGCTCTCTTCATCTCGTTCAAAGTGCCATCGAAATGTTCGTCCTCCTCTGCGAGTCCACCGCTGATGGCTGAAATTAGAAGCGAGTAAAACGTATGCTAGAGCTACCGAAGTTGTGTTCCAAGTGGCATACTGTCCGAGCTCTTCTTTTTGATGTTTAGGCGTTTCTGAATATCTTTGACGTCCGAAGCAAGTTCCTTCAGCCAATTATCGAGATCTTTGCTTGTTCCAGGAGGAATCGAAGGCGGCCCACTTGAGCCAGTGCCCTTTTCGGAACTCGAAGCCAGCTTCTTCATAGAACTCGTCGATTTTCTCTCGCTCACAGAAGCGTCGAGTCCTCCTTCGTCGTCCTTTTGGCATACTATGTTCTTGCCGTCCATCTGGAGACCGGTCGGAGATTTGATCAAATCTTCAACAATTGATGCAATCTTCACCATGCCCTCTTCGGCCGCTTCGATTCGCTTCAGCAGGGCCATCATGTGGAAGACGTCAATGACCGTGGAACTCTTCTCGTCAAAGTTCCTGCAAAGACACGCACGTGAGCAGAGCGCTACATCAACGTTTCGGAGATCTACTTGACCGCATCGATAATGCCCAAGTTTCCGGGCAAGTCTCGAAGTTCTGACAGCTGCTGCTTGAGCTCATTCACTTCGGCTTCAAGACAGTCCACCTTTTCCTTCGCCACGGACGAAGAACCTTGGTAGACCGCGTCCGGCTGTAAGACGTAAATTTCCTGGTCCTTTCCCTGCGCACCTGGTAAATATTTCAATCAAACAAAGCCGCACACCAACGACCCACCGCAAGCAAGTACTTTTGTCGATCGTCTCTTTGATCGTGTACGAAGGCTTCTCGGGCGCGGCCTTCAATTGTTCCTGCAATTTCGTGGCTTCGGTGCCGTGAATTTCAATCGCCACTGTTTGCGCATGCGATTTTTGTATCAAGGCGTGAAGAAGGGCTTGTAACAAGTGAAAGTTGACTTGTCCCTGAATGTAATTCTCGTGAGCATTTAACAAACTACGATTTTATTAGAATTTTACCTCTGTGGGGGATATCGCCAAATCCACCATGCGCACCAACGGAAGTTGAACAAATGCAGAAGTCATTTTGTATTATCAATGGCACCAATTCAATCGCAATCGCAATTTTCATGAAGCTGTTTGCAACAAAAATAAAATTACGTTGAGGTAGAAAAATGTAAAACGTATGGCGTTGAAAACTGCTGTGACGTTTGGGGTAGAAAAAATAAAAAATAATAACTATACTGATTCAAACATCGTAGTCATAGAAATGATTGAAACATGTTTTGAATGAGCCTACTAGATTTAATTGTTGTGCTGGCTTCCGGAAAAACAATAAAACAGCATTTGCAAGACTTTATGGGGAGCAACGGAAACAAACGAAGAAAGTTGCTCATTCATGTACCACAAATTATTGATATTAACTTAACGTTGATTGCAACTTGACGGGACCTAACGCATGCCTGTTGGAAGCAAAGAAGAATAACATACGAGTAATTTACGCAAATAAAGATACGTCAATCTTTATACAATTTTCACATTTTTATTGCCCACATTGCCTCACATAAACAAAAAAAGTACCCGCAAATTTAGCAAGGAGGTTTTCCACGCTCAACTCTCTCCACCTCGTCGACAACCCAACTAATTCGATAACAAAAAAAAGACATTAACACAAGCATTAAAAGTATTGGTAATCACAAAATTTATTATGATCGCATCTGACAACGATAATTTGGTTCGATTCAATATACGTCTTTCGCGCCGAAATAATTGTTCACAGAATAATATGCTTCCAGCATGCCCAGGTTCGTCATCATTAAAAACCGCCCATCATCCGCCACAGATTAGTCCACTTCCGAGTTGTCCAAGAAGCACATGTGCGGGAACATCCGCGACAAGATGCCGCCGTCGGAGGACGCGCGTCTGCCGTCGTGACCGTGTCCGCCG
Organism: Ecitophya simulans; assembly: GCA_027574965.2. Classification (NCBI taxonomy): domain Eukaryota; kingdom Metazoa; phylum Arthropoda; class Insecta; order Coleoptera; family Staphylinidae; genus Ecitophya; species Ecitophya simulans. Next base: position 57,146 of record JAODGE020022710.1, read on the forward strand.
TTCGCGGACGACTCGCACACGTCCATGTACATCGCGACCTTCTTGATCTCCATCGCGGCTTCCTGCATGAGCAGCTGCTTCTGCTCGTGGAGGTTCGTCATTATTTGATGGAGCAGCTTTTGATACTCGCTCATCGGCGCGACGGGAACCGCGGGCTCCTTCGGCACCAGCGGGCCGAAGTCGGTCTTGATTTGTCGCGGTTTCGTGTGCCAAATGGGCTTCACCAAATAAGCGAACAAACTACGATTGATCCTCGTGAATTTATTACCCATTTTTGGAGCGAGTTCGTGCACCGGAAAGAATTAACAAAAAAAAAAACGTGACTTGCCCGTAGCGCGCGATTGACGCAATGATCCTGCGTTCGAGTGACGCCTGCCTCCTCGATTCGACGACGTAAAACGAATTCCAAGGCAATATGCACATAACACGAATTAATCGTAAAATCATAGACGTCGATTGAAGTTAAGGTTAAGTCGTTCAATTAATTTTTATGGGCCAACGTCGTTCGTTAGGTCCCGTAATAAACTTTCGTATTTTAACTTTTCGCGTTTGGTTTTTAAATAAATTTAAATATGACTATCATCTTCATTTGTGAATCGCGTTCGTTTCGTGGTTGTTATTGGTCTGCACCCGCGACTGCGCCCGCACCCATTGTAAACGAATAAATATGTAATTAGCAGTCAGTTCACTCGGCGTCGGTCTAGTCCAGGTCGGAACTCTCGACGGGCTTCTTGCTGGACGAGGGCGTCGCGAACGCGCGCGCCTCCTCCTCGTCGCTGTCGTCGTCGAGGCCGCCCAGGAACGACTGCAGGAAGTTGCCGAACATGTGGCCGCCGCTGTGCGACGGCGGCTTGACGTCGAAGAATATCTGACCGATCTTGTCGAGGTAATCTTTGTAGCACGGATCGCGCTTTATCGACGCCTCGTACTGTTGGCAGAGCACGACGAACGTCGCCAGCTTCTTGCTCTCGATCGCTTTCAGCAGGAACCACACGAAGTTCAGCAGAGGCAGGAGATAGGGCGGGCCCGAGCGCTTGATGTTCGGATGGTCCGCCGTGTAGGAGACGAACGTCACGTTCGCGGTGCGCTCGTTTCGCAGGCACAGGAACTGCAGGACGGTCTGCGCGATGAACAAGTCCACCTCGCCGCTGTAACCCTGGACCATTTGGAATTCGATGAGGAGCTTCGCGCAACCGTGGCCGTCTTTCGTGTGGAGGAAATGGTAGCGCGCTTGTTGATAGTTCTTTTCGTTCCAATAAATTTGTGCTATGTTCTAAAAAACACACCGTGGTTACGTTCATTCTGAAGTTATAACAAACATGTCGAAGGAATTATCACTCATTTCATCCTCAGCCGCACGATTTCGCTACGAACCGCTTAGTTTGAGCGATAAAGATAAAAAATGTTGTCATTAAACTCCGTTATCACTGCTTCCTGAGTTGATTTGGTCAAATTCAAGGCAGGCCACTAACTATGGACATTAACTCTGAAAAATTGAATTTGATTTCCGAGAAAATAATAAGTTTAGATAAAGGCAGAATTGTGGAGATGAATTCCACGATAAAATACAAAATTTCCTCTTCAAGCGGATTAAAAAAATTCGAAAGTTTTCGATTTTCCATGATAATGGTCGTAAATAATTCAAGTCAATACGAGTATGGGAATGTAAAATACTGATTAATTTCTAAAAAAAAAAAAACAGCTCACAAAAGTTTAGTGCTAATTACATTGACGATGAACTATCCTATAAAAAGCCTTACCTGATGCAATTGTGCCTGCGCAGACAACTCTGTTGATGCCCAACGAATAGAATTTACTAGAAATGTATCACGTTCAGGTGTATTACTGCTAATCTTGGCGAAGATTTCGCACAATTTCGGGATCCACGTCTTGTAGTCCTTATTGTTAGACTGGGTGAGCACATCAAGTAATAAAAGACCCAAATCCGCGCCGCTGATGTACTAAAAGCGAACATATTCCATTGCCAGCCATCTACTCGATGCACATGTCATGCAAACCTGATCATGATGTAGGAATAAAATCGCGCCCTTGTACAGCATGTCCATGAGTTCCACGAACTTCTCCTGAGCCAGATACCTGCAAGATGAGACGATTGTAATCGGGCCACGATTAGCGTCGATCGGCAGCGACGATGCGGCACTAACCGAAAGTACATCGTCCTGTACATTTGGTGCGCCTCGTAGTACTTTCCATTCTTGACGGAGGTCTCCAGCTTCTCCAGGACGCGCGAAACGCCACGTGCGCTCGCCTGCGACGCCATAGTCGGGAGCTGCCCTCGACGTATCGCTCCGCACTTTCCTACGGCCGTCCGAATTGGTTAGTCGCGGATGCGCATCGATGCGCGAACGCGAGCCACAACACGATGACGCACGCACGCGAAGCCCTACGAGCACTGCGACGACCAGCCCACACTCTCGCCGCACGACGATCTTCGCTACGCACTCCCCGCTCTCCCACCTGCCGAGCTCGACGCGGAGCTGCTACGGAAGAATTACGCGAGCCGCGCGAGATGCGAGGTGCGCGTGCGCGTCTGACGGCAGGACTGGCAGGAATACCCCCGACGCGATCTCGCACGATCGCGTTCGAACGTTTCGGCTTGCGCCAGTCGCGTACTTCACGGCGCAATCTAGTTGGGATGCGCGCGACGTGCGAAGTTTCGCAAATTCATCGCAACAAACAACGACGGCGGTGGAGATTAAACGAGATATTTATTAGAAATGTGTGGCAGGCCCATTTAGGTGACTATATATACAAATATATAATAGCGCAAGGTAGGAACAGGGCCGCAGATCGCTGCAATGAATGTAATATTTACATCTCCATACTCTCGCATTCGGGCTCGATCCTCAATGACTCGTATAATTTGGTTATTTCGTCCACGACGGGATCGCTGCTGAAACGAACCGCATTAAATCACGCGCGCTTTCCCAATGCGCGTCGTCGACCCTTACGCGCTCATCGAGGTGGGCCTCCTGGCGTGATGGCGCGCCGCCGCCCGGAACGACCGTTCGCGCGTGTACGGCAGCGGCGTGTCCTGAAGTAGCATGGGATGCGCCATGGAGGTGTCCGAGGCCGTCCATCCGAGAGCGTCCAAGAGAAACTTCTCGGCCGGCGGCGTGTGTCGTATCTGACGAAAGATTTTCGACAAGCGCGGCACCCACAGATCGAAGTCGCGGTTCTTCGCCTCCGCCAGCGCGTCGATGAGAAGAATGCCCATTTGCCCGCCCTCGGCGGGCTGCAATCAACATAACCCCCCGTTAACCAATCGCGCGCAACCGTTAATCGACGAGTATACCTGTTTATGCTGCAGGAACACCTGCGTCGCAATGTACAGCATGTTCAGCAGTTCGGGATACTTGCGCTGGGCGAGGAAGCTGAAAATACGCGCATCTTTTAGGCTACGACTATTTGTGATGAGAAATGCTCGCGATTCGCACATACCGCAGGTACAAGGCGCGATACACTTTGAACGCCTGCACGGGCCTGCCGGACCTCACCGCTTCAATTAAAGTCCGGATGGTTCGATCCATGATTATCTCGGTTATCTTCGCACACAAAATTTCCACCGCGCAAATTTGCTCGATCCACGTGACGCATTGAAAAAAAAAATTAATATATATCTGACTGCTAGTAAGAGGCGCTGCCACGTGAATGAAATTTGTTAATAGCGCCATTTGTTGATAGAATTGGACGGCATTGCAAAAGGCAGGTTATAAACTGTTTTTGGTGAAAACGCAAAGTCCCTAAACGGTAGCCATCGTCGGGCTAGCAGACGCCAACGATTCGCGAGCGATCTTGCCGAAATTGCAAACTCTGACGAGCCGAAAGACATTCTGCACGAGTTTAAGCTTAGTCGCGAGCATCATTTACTTTTAACACGGCGTGAAGTTGTTAAAAACTTCCCCAATGGCCGACAATCCAGTGACAAAACCAAAGTCACTAGAAAATATTGTGCGATTGCGTCTTAATAAGGCATAGTGAAGAAACATTTTCACGAAACCCGTTGCTTCGATGCACAATAGCCGATTCCGTTTGATTAATAGTTTTTAAGCTATTTTATGTCTTTAGTCAACATAACCTTGCGACTATATCGTTTCTTTACCGCCGTCGAAATTGTGTAATTCCCCCACTATTCCTTTGCCTAAATATAACTTTTAAACAGTAAGATAATAATAACAATTGGTGCAAAGACCGTAATTTTGAATGAATGATTCCGGGATGCAATGGGTTAGCGAGAAGCGACATAGTGCGCAAGCTGGCCAACCTAACATGACTTACTATAAACATGAAATAACGCACGTGGTTGAGTAATATAATTTCGGTATATCAATACATGAGATCAGGACAGGAAGTGCAATGGCGCGGCAGGGATCATTTCGTGCCGTGGACGACGGCGGCCCGGTTCGACTTGAGCCTCTTCAGTCTTTTTCTAAAACAGAAACAGGCGGGCGTGAAAAGCGGCGGTCGAGCGTAGTGTTTTCCTGGAACATCCAGTATATTTAATTTTATATAAACGTAAAATTACATTTCAGACTATATTTACAAAAAAATAATAATAATAATAAAATAAAACTTAATTGCCATCATGTTTATCTTTTGACGAGTGCATCCATGCCACGTAACACGGACTGTCGTCCAAATCGTCGATGAGATTATGCCACGCACGTCGCGTTCGCATCGTACGTTACGGACCCGGGTGCGAGATAAATGGAACACCAGTTATTTGCCGCTCGGCCGAGGCGGCCAGCGTGCGATACAATGAAACACGAAAACAGGTCGAGTTCGATTACGGGTAGGTCCCGCGCGCGGCGCAAGTCGCGGCTAAATTTAGACAGTCTTCATAGCGTGTGTGTGTTTGGACCTGGACTTGCCTCCGACCACCGACGTGTTTACAAACGAACAAACATATTAATACAACTAAAAGATAAGTAACGCGCTAGCCTAGCCTAGGCTTAATGATAATGATATCCTCGGCGGGCGCGAGCTTCCAACTAATATGAATAAATAGTGGCCCGTTTATGTTGCACCCGAAGAGGTATTTTATTCATGTCTCGATCGATTCGCGCGTCGGCTTTGCAGAAAATTTCTCGCTGAATACTTTTTTTTTCAATTTTCGCCTCAATATACCGAGAGCAATAATGTATAGTAAGTTATCGATAAAAAAAAAATTAAATAATAACGATACTCGGCCCGCGATAGCTTTCAGCGAGCGAGTACATGCTTTGTTGCAAAGATGTTTTGAAGGATTTTCGTTTGATACAAAAAAAAATGCGCTTTGATGTATTGTAAAACGACATGTTGAAATCTTACAAATGTTGTGTCATTCAGTCAATTGTTAAGTGCATTTCACAACTGCGTTGTATCGCTTCGCCATCGTCTCGATCGACGACGTTCGTCTCTAAGTTAGCAACTGGTTTCGCTTAAACTCGTTTTTCATCTTTCTTTTAGGAACCTATGCGATTTGCAAATAAATTAAAAGCAATTTATATGAACACCAAGAGTTAACGTTAAGTAAGTCGTGTACGGAACCAATCGTAATCCTCAGTAAACATATCCTGTTTATGCGTATTTAACTAAAACATTTGTTACACTAGAGTAGTCCCTAACTAGTCTTCCATTAGTTCAATATTAATCGTTAGTTTAGTCAGTGATGACGAGTATTAGATGAGCGCGGTCGCGCCGCCTCGCGCTTGGTCGTTGGGCGACGGCGCGACGCAGCGCGTACGTAAACGACAATAATGAACGTAACGCGGTGTCGAGGAGCAACTCAACATCAATCGATCGCAGTCGTAAAGACACTGTACATTCAGTTTAGATTTGATACATTAATGTTACATTTTCATTTCAATTCAATTATCACTAATAAGTTCACATAACTCCAACGAAATTCGAACATATAACAAAAGTGTCCGCCGTCGGCTAACGAACGTAGAACTGGAAAATGAAGGAGAGAGAAATCGTCTCGACGCGAGGGCGCGCAGTACCGGTCGCAAATCCTTCGCACAGTCTCGCACCAGAGCGCACAGTCACTCGAGGTCCTCGCAATCGAATCAAAGAAAATGTGTGGCGCTTCGCCGTCCGTGGTCTCACATTCAACGTTTACAAATTGCACGCTAAGATAAATGTATGTGTACGAAGTTATGGCGGCTCCCCCGCCGCGGCGTTCGCTGGCGAGGTCGGCCGTCGGTGGGCGAGGTCGGCGCGGCGACTACTTTTTGAGTCGCGCGGGCGTCTCCTTCGACGTGCTGCCGCGTCTAGGCGGGCCTGGCTGACCCGCCGTCTGGCTGGGCGGCGCCATTGCCACTCCGGAGGCGCTTCCAAAACAAATAAACATCATACATAGGTTTCCCATTTGCCCACACAACGATAGACACACACACGCGCGCGCGCGCGATAATGCTGCGGACCGGCAAAGCGAGCGAAACGGTACAACATAGAAACTAGGATGCGGCGGCGGGTGCGACGACGATGGCCGGCCGCTGGCGGTGGTCTTCCTGTCGCATTTGGCGATGACGGGCGTGCTGACTTACGAGTGATATTGCGGACTGAGCGGCCGCAACGCCGGTTTACGCGCGCAATAGACAGAAATGCAACTCACTTGGCCTGCTTCGAGTTGGAGAGGTCGGACGTGGACGCGTTCGGCGCTCCCTGCTGAACGCCGCGCAGGCGCATCGATATGCGTCGGTCGTAACTCTCGAACAAGCGGGCATCTAAAAACAACGCGCGCGCTGGTACAAAACGGCGCGACCGCGCGTGCTGTCGCAACTTACTGTTGGAAGCGTTCACGTCGTCGGAGGGCGTCGGCACCGCCGCGCTGTTGGGCATCAAGTCGACGCGCTCCTGGGGATGGCGACGCGCGCGCGTCTGCGGCGCGGACGGACGCGATCCCGAGCGGCCGCTCTCTTCGCCGTGGCCACTTCTAGACGCTCCTAAAACCGCACGACATTAGCATCAACCGCCACACGCCTTCGACGATCGCACTGTCGCATGCAAATAAGAATACTGTATTGATTGCGTTTACATAATGCATGACATTTAGCTCAAAGGTGAATTAAGCGACGCAGCATTCATGAATTCATAAGCATGCATGGCTTTCCTCCGGAGAGGAGAAGCGGCGAAGGCGCGAGATCGAGTTATCGATCGGTCATTAACGAATAATCAATGTCAATCAATAATCAACGCGCATACGAATTCGACGAAGTCGAGTGTGTGCGTGTGCTCACCAAACTTCAGCATGTTCCAGTCGAACACGTAATCGTACGTGAAACCTTGTCGATGGAAAAGCGTCCGGAACAATTGTCGCAGATAGCTGTAGTCGGGCCGTTCCTCGAAGCGTAATTGTCTACAGTATGTTAAGTATGTGGGGAATTCGGCGGGGTAGCCCTAAAAACAATGCATTGTAATCGAAAATAATCGCCGCCACGCGCAGCGCGCGATAACGCCAATTTGGCAACGCGTAGGCACCGCCGACGGCGACCGCCAACTTACTTTGCAAAGATCCTCGATCGGAGTCGACATCTTCTTCTCCGAAATCCGTTCGTACTTCTGTCGTTTCGTGGCGGCTTTGAGGCCCTGCCAGGGAAGCGAGCCTCGATTGAAATACATTAGAACATATCCTAGGGATTCGAGATCGTCGCGTCGCGACTGCTCTATGCCTAAATGTGTGTTAATACTAGCATATCGGGCAGTGCCTGGAAAAGACAGATTTGCGTCAGGTTTCCGTGCAACTATTTACCACCAACCGGCGCATATTGACCGATTATCGAGTTATGCACAATCGGGCAGCTGCAGTTAATAAAATATTTACGTTCCGCACATAAAATTATCATTCGAGTGATTAATATTGAAGACATTCCCGTCCGTCGCGTCCGTCGTTCCACCCATTGTTTGCATTGCACGCGTAAATCTACCAATTACTACAATCGATTATATCGAACGCGAAACGATTCCAAATCCGGCCGAAATGCCAAACTAACACGTCGAACGCACGCCGCCCATCAATCCGAAGCGAATCGACACGAAGGAGCCCCGCACGTATGTTCAAGACTCTGTCATCGCAACAATGCGCCAAGTAAATAACAACCTTAAGCCACGGCAAGGATGACCGCACGTCGGTAGGCGTTTATTATTTTTTGTTTGTTCTTTTCCCTGCTTCGATTAAGTATACGCGCCGTGCGGGCGAAAATGAAATTGAAATTAAATCGCGACGCGCGCGGCCTAGTTGAGCACGCTCATCGTCGACGGTCGGGCGGCAATAAGACCGTAAAGACAAAACGTCGTGCGACTAATTGCGTTTTCGCAACCGGCGCATTATGCGCCACGCAATGCGCGACCCATCGACAAAATAAAGCAAAAATCTACGGACGAAGAAAAGTGGATCGCGTGCGGCGAATCGTGAAGCGGCGGAGGTTGAAAAAAAAAAACGAATGTGCAGCCTACAAAAATCGAAGCGGCAAAACGAAACAGCGCGCACGACGTTAACCTAGTCCTATAGGTATTGAATAAAAAATCAACGTGTTTTATGACGTTTTTTTTCCACTAAGAAATTGCCAAAGTTCTACATAACTATAGTTTAACGTGACGCGTCGCGTAAAATAAAGTCATTGCGAGGTATTGCAAATCAATCGGCTATTGCGCGACGCGGTTCGGATGAAAGGCGTTAGTTATGGCCGATTTGTTTGCGGTTTCCCTTCAAAGCGTTTTCCGGCTTTGATGTCAGCGACGGGCATGTCACGGGCAGATGCAGACGCGGCGCGCATCTCGCGTTGTTCGAACTCGTCGCTCCAATCAATCCGAAATGTTGGCAACGAAATCGCGGAAACTTCTAGATGACCACGGAGTGAACGTTGAGGAACACGTGTTCCATTGTGAAAGATCGCATGCGGCCGCGCACGTTTTCGCAGGGCGATGAACAATGCGCGTTGCGGTCGCGTCCCGACGACGAAGCCGCGCGCGTTTCGCAAAACGAAACAGCATTCGTTTGCGGCTAATTATGCGCACGTTATCGGCGCGCCAACGCCAGCACAAGGCCGACGATAACGCGAGGCTCGCGCGTACTCACCAGTGAGGTTTTTGTTTTCTCTGTAGGGAATGTGCTGGTGCGTCCGCCCGTCGCGGTACCTCTTCGCCAGGCCGAAGTCGATGATGTACACCAGGTTGCCCTTCTTGCCGAGGCCCATGAGGAAGTTGTCGGGCTTGATGTCGCGATGGATGAAGCTGCGCGAGTGAATGAAGTCTGTGCGAGATATGAGCTGGTCGGCCAAAAGGAGCACCGTCTTCAGCGAGAAGCGGCGCGAGCAAAAATTAAACAGGTCCTCCAGCGACGGTCCAAGGAGCTCCATCACCATTACGTTGTAGTCACCCTCAGAGCCGCACCATTTGATTTGTGGTATACCAACTACAAACGAAGCGCAAAAACGTTAAGATCGCCTGAAAGCTCTCGTGCTTTCATGCACACACTCACCACCTCCTTGCATCATTTTGTAAAACTTGGACTCGATGTGTAACTGAGGATGTCTGGTTTGGATGCATTCTAGCTTGATGGCAACCTCCTCACCTGTGGAGATGTTAGTCCCTGCAAAAGAAGCGAATCGTGAGCTGGACGCGCGTGCGAGCATTTGATAAGCCCAATTGATAAGCGGTGGTCGCCGGGAAAGGTGTGTTTTCCGCGTGCCGTGATCCACCGAGCGCGCAGAGCGGTGCGAGCACGATGCGCGCACGGACACACGGCTTCCGAGAGAACAATAACATACCTAGGTAGATGTCCCCGAAGGAGCCGGAGCCGATTTTGCGACCCAGACGATATTTGTTGCCCACGCGCAGCTCCATCGTGAGTCTGTGGTCTCCTCCGCGTGCCGACCTCGACCGAAATGCCTGTCGACGAGACTGCGAAAAGCGACGCGATCTTGAATCACACTGTCACTACACACGGGCGGCCATATTATAATCTAGACAGCGTGTGTGTATGTTGTGCTTGTGTCGAGCAAGGCCCTTCCGGATCCACTCCGTCGGCGAAGCGCGCTTCGCTGGGACAACGCGGACGTCGCGAGCGAGCAGGTGGCCGAGATGCTTCAGACGAGGGCGATTCGCGTGGCGCTGGAACGGCTGGAACGGTGTTCAGAGGCGACACACATAGACATGAACGCAGCGAGGTGCTACGACTGCGACGACATCGCTCGGGACTCGACTCACACTCGACTGGCCGTGCCTGCCAGTTTCGAGTCGGAACGTCAAAGACATCCGGCGCGCGAGGGCGCGCGGACGCGCACGACGCCCGCCGAATCGAAGATTCTTTATCAACAACAAAGAAAACAATGATTTATCGCACTTTATCATCGACGCTTCATGCTATGATGACTAATTAATAACGCGCGTCTGTTACCAAGGAACATTTTATTCACTGTTTTCTAGTAAAGCGATACATAATCATTTGTGATAAGACTGTCGGGATGCTGCCGATTAGTATTAATCTTGAAAGTAACCAAGCACGCATTTTCGCCAAACACATCACCTGACTTTTGGCCCAAAATCAAGCCCAACGAAATTAACTTTCAATTTATAATTGCATAACAGGCGATAATGGTAAATTAAGTTTGCGTTGATAACTGTAGACAACCCAATGTACACCAAACAAATGACGAACAACACTAACGATTCGAAGCTTCGGTAAACAATAAACGAAAACTAATGGGCCTTGGACCATAAGATAACGAACAAGCTTGCGTGAAATAGGTTGCATAGTGTATAAATATATTTTATTCAAGTAATAATTAAAAAACCGTGGATAAAAAACGCTAAATATATATATAATATAAAAATGCATTCATGTAAAATAGTTAACGAAGTTAAAACATCATCGTAAGTAAACTTTTCTCTTATCGTATCGTTTCGATAATATTATAAGGCCATAAGTTTCATTATACATCGATCAATCGTTAAGTATGTAGTATCAAAGTACATAATTTTGAATTTTGCCGAATTTCCAACGGTACGCGAACCGAACGAAAACGCCTAAAATAAAACAAGCTCGTTTCCTGCCACCGACGAGCGAATGCGATTATGTAAAAAAAAATACTATTTATATTAAACGAAAAACTAAAACCGCCACCGCGAAATAAGTGAAATTGGGAGCAAACGAAAGTCGAAAATAATAAAGGCCACGCTAATTATAATCGACCCGTTCTACAGCGTCTTAAATGTTAAAAAACGACACGTTTTAATTAGTAGTTAGTTGGTAGCTGCCGCCGGCGCCGACGCAGCTGCCTTGCAATCTTTCAAATCACCATCATCGCTTCGTAGCGTGTTTGAACGCGACCGCGACGGCGGCGAGCGCGTCCAAACCCCATTTCGCTAGCGAATTGTCGTACGTGTATAAACGTCGGTAAGTATGTATAAAAATGTATAAATATTAGTGTATCGTATCCGTAGACGCAGACAGAAGAGAGTTAGGCATTCGTAGTGATCATACAAAACGTTACAATTGCGATTTGTTAGGAAAATAGTTTACCCTTATAAGCTACCTTTTATTTTTCTTAACTCTAACCGTCGTCGCATCCACGCAAATTACCAAGTAATAAACTTTAAACGTCGCTCGTCTATAGAGAATTGTTAAGTAGTTCCGATCCAGTTACCTAGCAGTTCGGCCCGTTCGACGCGCACGTCCCCACAGTTTCTTAATCATTTAAATAATTGATATGGCAAAGAATTTGTATGCGTCTCGTTCTTGTGGGTGTTGGCATGGTCGCGTTGCCTCGCAGACGTGCGGCGTTGCTGCTGGGGTCCTTCCCAAGGTATTTGATTGCTTCGTTTCGTTACCCACACTCGGCATCGAGATCTTCGGACAATGCCAACGGTGCTTTAACTCCATGACTATTTGTCTGAAAGTTTTTAATCTGTAACAACGTTCCAGCATGTCATTTATTCGATAATCTACTGTGTTAATGAATGAAAGTCAGTTCCGATTAAGTCAGCCTCTCACCGCTTCGCTTGAGTCAAACATTCGTGCGATTTGATTGCACATGACTCGTAGTAAGTGGTGCTCATATGTACAATTGATTAATTTTATTTTTAATAAGTTCGGTGTTAATCAGGAGGAATGTAAAATGCTGCCTTAAAACGATATTAAGCTGCTTGTTTGCAGGTGACTACGCATACGGTTGGTGTGTTTTAAAACGTCGCTAGTCGATTGGTATTTACATGAGTGTCAAAAAAGCTACGATCGGGATGCACTACGATTACCAAAAACACATTGTTACGATGCACTAGGAGGAAGTAAAAAGTTCACAACTGTCTAACCTCGACTGCTCCCGGCTCAACATCAAGTGCGTCCGTCTCATTATTCTCGACTACAAAAGAAGCGCAAATGAAAACAAACATGAACAACACAAATCACCGTCGGAAAAGTATTCGTCACGTAATCATATCAATACACAAAAAGTGGATACGAAAACCAAACAAGGCGTAGTAAAATGGTTACGATTAAATGGGCGATTACTCACCATCGTCGGTATGTTCCGTGGTGGTGGTCGAGGTGGTGGTGTTCGTCACGACCTCGCCGCTCTGATTGAGCGTGCTGGTGGTGATCGTCGTTTTGGTGATGGTGAAGCCGGACATTCGCGTGCTCGTGTCGTCGTGGGCGTTCAGATGGTCTTTGACGCTGTCGATGGTGATGTCGCCGATGCTGCTCGTCATTGTCGAATTCATCGTGGAATTGTGGATCGTGTCCATCTCGCCGTTCTCCATCTGCGACACAATTCATCGGCGAAATTAATTCGCGAACACTTTCGCAGATTAACTCTAGGCAGTAAAGTGAAGCAATTGTAAGCGTACAGTAAAACTAACTCAAAGACTCAACAGAACTGGCGGGCGGGGGGAGGAGTGACAACGTCCAAGCATTGAAGGGTGGGGGGGGAGCACGCAAGAATAAAAGTACGTCATACCAATACGTTTACAAACAACTCGTGAGAACGACGGTACATTTCTAGCGAATTGAGTATACATGTTTAGCACATTGTTTCGTTCACGGGCGGATGGTTTCTACTTACATTTGATCGACGGAGACGCGCGTCGCGTGAATCCCCCATTCTACTACAATAGGGTGCTTACAACTCCGCCGGTTTCGAAGAAATACATTAGACAAACCCGCAATCAAATTTCTAGTTGCACAGTGTTCGAAAAGAAACATAGAAACTCTATAATGTGATCAATCTTACGTGGTACACTTTAAATTATTCTTCATTGCTTGTTATTAACGATAACGATTATGTTTACGATAGTGACTACCCTGTTACCCCTTATGACGTACCGCCTATGTGTATATGCATGTGCAACGCGCTACAGTTCAACGATATCGGTTGCGATTGACAAGTTTAGTGATAATTGCACGAAATGTAAATGATCCTCAACACACCTTGTCGCCCACACTGTTCTCTTTGCTGTCCGCGGACACGCCGTTAACGAGTGGGGTTTCTTTGTCCTTGTCCTCGTCCACCTCGTCGTTCTCGGAGGGCGCCTCGGCTTCCGGTTCATCCTTCGGCACTTCCGGCAAGGACAGGTAACACCTGGCGCTGGTGACTCGTCGCGTGGCGAGAGATAGGCGCTGCAGTTCGGAGGACGAATGCAGATACAACGCTTCGGCTTCTTTCGTGAAAATGAGAGAAGAAATGCCGCTGGAAGAAACGGCGACGTTTAGCGAATGCCGTTGCACGACCGCTCGACGGGAAACATACTTGATGTCTTCTTTTCTCACGGCAACCGCGTTGAGCTGCCGCTTGAGATCGGGTAGCGTGAGCACGAAGCAATCGCCAATGTTGGTCAGACAGAGCAGGTCCACCTCGTTGTGAACGTCGGTGCTGTCGGGCAAATTGCACGAGAAGTTCGCGAAGGACATGCGCCGAACGCGCGCGCCCTCGTGCGCGGTCAGCTTGTACTTTCCGAAAGGTTTCAGCGCTGGCAGTGTGAATATCTTGAACTGTTCCTCGGAGGCGATGATGACGCGATGCGGTTGCGTCGCTTCCGGCAGTGGGGAGATGCCCTTCTCCACTTCCAGCGGCTCCGGCAGCGGCCGACTGCCGCTGTCGAGGACCGCGATGGCGATAACAGGCGCGCGATGTTTCAGCTGGATCTCTTTGCCCAGCTGACACGTGACGTCGTCCGTTTGTCGCTTGGATGCGTTGGGTACGGTCATCGTGAAGACGTAGACTGCGCCAGCATTTGTGCCCGCCCATAATGTCGGCACCGTGTTTTGTACTGTCCGAACCAGACATGGGTCAGGACAAGGTGCAGTTTGTAAATGATGCGATGGACTAGCTACTACTCACCATTGATTAAGAACGTCCGTGCAAAGTACAAACAACGCACGATCGATCCCATGCCATCGTCCACTGGTCGCGCTTCGATCTGCCTCTCCAACGGCTTGATTTCGGGATTGTTAGACTCGTCGGCGCTGGGAGCCACACGACGCGCAGGCTGCGAGGTGGCGTTTGTCGTGGTCGTGGTGTTGCTGCGTCGTTGCGAACGTCCTTTGCGCAGACGTCGGAACGACTCTCGCAGCGACTTCTTGAACGATTTACGCCGCGAAATGGGCGCGTCACCAGCGCCATTCAGGTCTAGCAAACGGGCACATTGAACGATCCTCCCGTGGGACACGGATATTGGCACAACTTACCGTTCGGATTTAAGGTGCACTTCACAGTAACTGGCTTGTGTTTGACATAGTCGTACAGCGCAAGACCATGCGAAGTGCCAGCGGCGACTAAACCCCAGTCCGCGTGCAGCGTGCAGCAGGTAACCGCCGCGGGCGGGTAAATCTGCAAGATGCTTGCGGCTTGGAAGCCGCGCTTCTGCGTGATTTCGCCTTTGCGCGGCGCTAGCTCGTTGTGGCCTTTCCAGACGAAACTGTCCCGCTCGCCGACGATGTTCATCGTGCTGATTTTCACCTCTTCCATGAGGGTCTCCGTGTCGAATTTTGCCACAACCACGTGGCCGGCCGTACCTGCCACCACCAAGGTCCCGGAAAGTGGGCACAACACCACTCGCTTCACTGCTAGTCTAGGATCATCGGTGTACGGATCGAAAACACCGATTTTCCTAAACGGAGGCCAATCTTCCTCGTCTTCGTTATTGAGGTCCTCGTCTAAATATTTGAAAGGTTTGAATACGCGTTCGGCGCGAAGCCAAGATGCTCTTACCGTGCACGTCCTCGCCCGTGAAGAATTGCGATGTGCTGAATTTATAAATGGGTGTTAGGTTGACAGTCCCAGCATCCCAGAATCTCACGGTGCCATCCTCGTGTCCGGTCAGCAGCATTTCCCGCCTAGGTTGTTCGCCTTTGGAGCACAACAAGTCCCCGCCATTGATAGGCCACGCCCTGGTCGAGTACAAGTGTTTCGTTTGTGCCTTGCCGGCGTCTTTCAGCTGGTTCCACAGGTCTTCCGGCACACCGGAAACATATTGGCTGCACGTAATGGCCGAGGCATGCACCGGCACCATGTAGGGCAAGTTCATCATGCGCCAGTCCTCCGATTGCAAGTCGATCGCCACCAATTCCTCCTCGGCGAGGACGATCAATGCCTCAGGCTCGCCGGGCGTCAGTTCCCCGTTCGTCTCGCCGTCGGCGCCTTCCTTCTCGCAGGCGGTGATGACGACGAAGTCGATCACCTTGCTGGTGAACTCGAACGCGACGTGCTTGTCACCGTTCATCACCGTGACGTTGAAGCGCTCCCCGTAGGTGGCGCGAGGCAATCCGCCGCCGAAGACGACCAACGGATCGCCGTGCAGCTCGTATCGCTCGATCTTCAGGATGGCCTTGCACGGAAACGGGCCGTACTCGGCGGAGGGGCCGGAAGTCGGATTTGGGTCGTCGACATTCCACGTCATGTGCGACCCGTCGTTGTGCGAGGTGGTGAAGGACTGCCCGTCGCGATGCCAGAACGCAGACTCGAGCTGCTGGCTGGGCGTGTACTTCTTCTCCACGCTCAAATCTTTGCGATTGAGGAGAACGATCAGGCCGCGGTTGTACGCGATCAGCAGATGGTCCTGCTCGCCGGGGCGCTCCTGGAGGATTTCGACAGCTCCTGGATTCAGTTTGTGCGATGCGCTGCAAATAGCGTTCGACCTCTCGTTAGACGGCACACGCCAGCGGTGGGGCCACGGCACTCACCTTTGCAAAATAACGTCCTGGTAGATAATCTCCTGGGACATGACGAAAGTGTTCAACTCCAAAATGTAGATGTTGCCACCTTCCGTACCTAGGAGCAGATTCTCGGCCTTGCTGTCGACGCACAGCGCGCTAATCTGCTTCAGCTTGCCCTCCATCGAGTGGCTCTTCACCTGCACCAGCGAGCTCTTGTTGACTTCCCACAGATGCAGCGAGTTGTCCTCGCAAAGGGACACCACGCGGCCGGCGTTCGGCAAGAAAACGATCTTGGTGACGGCCACGTTATCGGCGTGCTGACCGTAGAACTCCACGCCCGGCTTGCCGAACACCTTAATCGCGCCGGAAGCGGTGCCGACGCAGAGCAATCGGAGGGTCGGGTCCCAGGCCATTGCGGTGGGTTTGTTAGGAAAGCCATGTTGCAGTGTCTGTTGGAAACGACGCAAGAGTTTAATACCGGCGTTCCTGACCAGCAACAAAGTAAAGAAAAAAAACAACGGGCGCTCGAGACCAGTGATAAACGTCTAGCGTGCAAACACTCCAAGCATCGCATCATTATATTGCCCAATGGGTCGTAATCAGTATAAATAAAAAAAAGCGGCGATTTCTTCAAACGCGCGCGATACGACACGACAAACCTTTTCATGAACGTCGCATCGCTATGTAAATACGCTCCCAAGCTCAAATTACGAGCGAGAGCCGAGCGCGCACAGCTCGCCGAGAACTTTTGCTCCATAGATAGAATATTTTCACGCAACGACCGAACGCGAACGGGGAGCCTCGCGCGCGTTCATATCGATATTGTCGATGCGCGCAAAAACGTTCGATTTTCTCGGCGATTATAATTTCCACGCCGTATTTGGCGGGGCCGCGGGTAATTCGCGTCGATTCGCCTACGCGTGTTTGAATAAAGGCGCTTATCGGACGCGTTATCGCCTCAGGAGGCGGCGCAGCGCCGGCGAGAGAATTGAAATGTTAACCTGCGCGGCGCAACCACTGCCGCCGCAGCCGAGAGCTGGTGTCGTAATTGGGCGTCAATTAAACCCGTTATGAATGCTTCGAATTCCGGCGCATCATCGCAAAAGATCACGATATACTTAACTCCGTTTAACGCTCAATTGGAAAACGCGGCTGTATTTCACCTCGATCGGCCAGCGTGCAGTCGTTGCTGGCAACAATTATTATACGAACCGAATAAAAACGCGTACGCCACGAGCGCGAAACGAAAAACATTTTTCGCCGTCGATTCGTCGAATGTCAGCGACAGATTCCGGCCGACCGCGATCACTCTCTCGTCATGCATGGAAATGACCGGCTGTGTGCGCGCGCGATTTGAACCATTGGCGCATTGTTAATTATCAAAGCAACCTTCGGCGATCGGGCGTTGTGTTTGGGCAATGAAGAAAAGCAAACATGCATGCATGACTTTGACCATGCTCGACCGCCGCACACGAACGAGTCGTTCGTTGTTAGACGAGCGCCAAGAAGTGAAATCTGTACATCCGGTCATTCGACGATCGAGTTTGGCGTGCGCCATCGTCAAATTGCACGTAGTAATAATGCAATAGCGTCGCCTAACTGTACGTCGGCGCGGCGCGCGGCGATAAACACGCGTTTTAATTTCTTTTCGGGCATGCCGAGTGCGTGCGTCGCGCGCACGCCTCGCGTACTTAACAGATCACCGAGCGCCACGCACATGCATCGTTTAATCATACTTTCTTTTTCTTCTCGCCACGCGCATCGGCAGCAACAGTTGTGCAGATGCTCCCAGAATATTGTACGGCGTTTTGCTTTTCATGCGTCGTGCCATTACACAAAGGGTCACAAACTGAAGTAATCTCGCTGCAAATGCCAAATGCCTACGCTAGTGACTCCAAATTACACCTTCCATATTTTCGAATGCAACGTTTTTATTTACTCTACGCAAATTAATGCTACATTTGGCCGTTCCACGAAACGCCGATTCAAAAGCCTTCGAACGCGCGTCGGAAAGTTGAGTTGAAGACAAAGTTAAAGTCAAAGTCGAACATTTCTTTACCATACGACCGACGATTAACACGACAATCACGTTTCTCTCTTTGGCTTTGACCCTGAAGCTTATTAATCATCGGACGTTGCGCGGAAATCGAGCGATTTTTTTTCAAATCGGTCTCGTCAAATTTCCGCCGACGAAGCCGTAAAAATTACGTCAACGCGCGACGCGTCGCCGATGACGTTCTACAAAAAAAATCGGTCGAACGCACAAATGTGCCGCTAATTATTTCACAAACGTTTTGATCGCCTCGATTGTTATCGATAACTCGACTATGCGACCGTGCAAACTAAAAATAAAAGCGGTCGTATCCATCAATTAGAGCAAGTGCCGCGCTGATTTTCGGTTTGGACGACCGAGCGTTAATCAAAAGCGTATTGCGCACGTTTTCAAGGGCGGCTCTCGGCCCGTCGCGACACCAACGATTTTCAATTCGACGCGTGCACACTCCACATCGGTTACGACATTATTCGATAGGATTTTCTCAAGATCGCCGCGCATTCAAACGTAATGTGAATGACATCATAATCTTGCGAGTGTCCTTGTTTTCACGTTGCGAACCATGCAAACGAGCGAGCACCCAGTGCGAGACCCGAAGAAAACTATTAGAAACCGATTTCTATCGGAAGGGAACGAACGAGAACGAGTTTTACAGCCAAACGTATTGATACCGAGCAAATTTCTAGTTGAAAAAACAACGCCGAAGAATGCAAAGCTAGTGTCGTAATGAATACAATCTTGACTGACAACATTAACTTTCCCAAGCAACGCACGTCAATATTATGTTGTCCAATAAAATTAACTTTGTACCTTACGCACATGGCGATAAAAAGAAATGGGCCGAGATGAATCAGCTGCCATAGAGTACAGAGGTTTTTCCCCAAACGGAGTAATTGATTAGCGATCATTTCAATTATCGGCGAAGTAAACGGCCGCCTTGTACAAAGTCGGAAACGTCAACAACTGACTCGATCGGCAAATAATTATCGTACCGGTTCCGATGCCCCCATTATTATTAATGAAGTAAAGTAAACATTGAATCATTCGACAGCGCGCTGCCCACGTTTAATGAGTTTCCACGGATTTGTCAATGATTTGCCGCGTTGGAAACTGTTGCTGGAGGCACAGGTGCGGTTGGCCATAAATGATGTACGTTTAACGGAGAATTCAGCAATTCCCATTTTCATTCATTGATTAGATAGTTATTATCAGTTGTTTGCTTAAAGATTGCGTTCGCCAGTTAGGAAATAAAGCCAGCGCGTATTAATCATCAAAATCTGCACATCGGAGACGCGAACGTGATTTTTCCACTCATATAGCTGAATCACTGTAACCTGTGCGCGTGCGTTTGAAATAATACTTGCCACCGAATTAGTTGACAAATGCAACAACAACAAAAAAAAAACTCTTTCGACCAGCTATTTTGGTGTTATTTGTAAGCCTAGTGAGATAAAAACATTTAGGTTGATTCTTGTTGATTTAGAGTGAGATTGACACAATGATAACAGGTAACTGTGCTGGAAGGCTGTTGTGTATCATGATGTGCGGCCGATTGCTCCAATGTGAAGAAGATGAGATGCTTGTGACTTACCCTGCGATAGCAGAAGAGCTCCTTCTGCAGCTTCTGTCTCTCCACAGTGACATGAGGCCCCTTGGGCTTGATGAATTTGAACATCGCTGCCGGTGCGTGCGACGGTCGGCGTTATCGCGAGAGTAACGGCGCCTAAAAGAGGAAGGACGTGCGGCGTTAGAGAGGTCGGCGGTCAGTTCGAGGAGGGCGGTCGTTTGTTTGTTTGTTTACCTCGACGGCGGACGGCGGCGAGAGGAAGCGTCCTCGGATGTGTCGGGGCGGCGACGCTGGGAGCGTGCCCGCTGCGGCGCGCTCACGACGCTGAGGAGCTGCTGGTGGCCTCTCGTGTCTCAAGAAACGCACACCAGCGCACCATTACACGTCGCGTTGAGTCACTGACCCAACTAGGCGGAATAGACGGGCGCAGCGCGGCGGCTCGAAGGCGGTCCGGGCGCGATGGACGCTCGTCGCTGTGTGCTCGTGGTGCTCGCGCGGCGTGCTCGACGGGTTCGGAGCGCCGGCGGTGCCGCGCGCGCGCGCGCCGCGCTCTCGCCGCGGAACGGTGGATATGTCGCCGCGTGGTTGCCGCCCCGGGGACGTGCGCTCGGCGGCGGTGTGCTGCGTGCCGGCGTATCTCGTTTCGACGTCGCCTGCCTGTTGCGCCGCGCGGTCGCACACCGACGCGCAAAACCCACAAAACCACTCTGGCGATCCGGCATACCGCACACACCTTGATTACCTGCGTCGGTGCACATGTGGCGCCATCTGGCGGCGCAACGCGCAAGTTGTTCTTTTTTGATAAAGCTTCAGTTTAATCATTTCTCGATCAATTATTGTCAGTCCGCGTAAATAACAAATAATTTTTAGCAATTCGTAATTTACATTTGTTTATTTTGTCTCATATTACCATAGATTTGTTTGTCGTTATTTTAGGTTGACACCTAGGCAACCCAATGCTAAACAAATTTTCAGCGTCTTCCTAATGCGTTCTTTAATTTGGACCTATTTTTTGATTGCTCGGTGATTTCGAAAGTCCCAAACGAAGCACGCGAATCTTTCCTCGGTCCAGGAGCAGACATCCAGCGTCGTTTTTGTAATCCCCGTAATTCGAGGACGTGAACACGGTTATTACGTGTCCTTTGTTCGAAATCTAGGAACATTTCGCGTTCGTTAAGTCAAATCACAGTCCATGGTTTGCCTTAGGCGTAAATAAACCCACCGTAAATCCATTTGGAACCGGTTCGCCAGTTCTGATCAAATGCGTAAAGAAGTTCGTATCCAGAAACTTATGCAAAGCGTCCAGATTGAAGGTATACCCGGTGCCACGAACGGAATTCTTTACAAAACCGTCCACCCCGATCTGCGAATCGTCCACCTTGGAGTCCTTCCGCGACGCCGGCTCATTCCAGAACAACTCCCACGCCAGCTGGGAGTTCTTTTCGGGATCGCGCAGCGGACACGGCACGGCGTTGATGAATTTCGCGAGGGTGCAAACGATGGGTTGAGGTATCCCGCTGTGCACGCAGAGTATCTTGTCGTCTACCACGGCCGCCAGTGGTAGGCAATCGAACACGTCGTTCACGGATTCGAACACGTCGTATCCTAACTTATCTCCGAATTTCTTGAAACATTCCCTGGCAGGGTAAATGCAGAGTACAATGCGTCATAATCGAGGCAGCAGAAAAAAAAAGCAAGAAAAAGGAACGTTACCTACTTTTGGAAGCAATCTTTCTGTTGTATCTTGCGTATCTCGTGTCGTCCGCGCAGCAGGTAGACTTTCTTGGGGAACAAATTTTTGTAACAGAACAAGAACGTCACAACCTCGACGCCATAGGGCACCCGATCGACGTAACTTCCAAGGAACAGAATTGCGCCCGGCGAATGTCCGGGACTGCGCGGCCACAAGTTCTTCTCGAAGCAAGCCAAGTCTCCCAGGTTTCCATGCACACATCCTGCCATAAGATCGGCATAGAGATATTATACGGAGGATCGACTTTCGACCGTTTGTGAGCATAACGAGTACGTGCCTATAACGTAAACAGGCGTTCGTATTTCCAAAACGCGTTTTTCCTCCATGACAATCCTCTTGGTGCTGTAGCAGATCTGTTGCAGACGTTTTCCATAAGTCAAATCACTGGTGGTACCCCAATCGAACTCTTCCAGACGTAGGACCCTATTCGAAGAGCGTATTTTATTCACGTAGATCAAATAGCGCAGGTTCGTTATTTGATCGTTGTAAATTAAGGACGGTGCGTTGATTTCGCACGAGACTTTTCGCAAATCTTTCGTTATGCCCGCTTGCCGCAACGTTTTCAAGCTGCCGATCTCTGAAAATAACATTTCGAACGTCGACGTGCGAAGCATTCGTGAGGTGCAGTGCCTACCTTTCAAACCCCAGATGTCTTCGACGTTGATGATGCTCCCACTCTTCACGATGCGAAACGTGTGAGAACTGATGGAGAATCCCTTGCGTTTCTCGATCTGTTGCCGATTGCCTGCCAGAAAAAAAGCCAACGCGCTCACGACTAAGAAACGCCATGCGCAACCAAACATCTGCAGGCAACATTACGTGTGGTGAAGTCACCAGTTATGTCGGCACTTGCTGGATGCGTGGCGTCTGCGTAGAGCGCCGTGCAGGACATTCTAGCTCGCAAGCATTTCGTGATCGCCTTCGTCAGGACGCCCTCGACGTTCTTCGAGAACTCCTCGAAGCTCATCTTCTTGCCCTGGTGCTCCATTTTCATCATTCTAAACCAACAATCGCAATTACAATTTCACGCAATCACGCGATTGCACAAACGCGTTTCGTACACTACGCATGACCGCAATTCGGGATCGGTCGGCAGCCTGACGAAATCGATCAAGTTCTCCAGTTCCACGCGACTCAGCAGGGAGTCGTTGTCCTTGTCGAACATCCGAAATAAGAACCTCTTCCGAAACAGGGCCGCAAGACCACAGTGATCAGTCGTCGGGTCGATGACCGTGACGACCTGGGCGACCGTGCGAAACGTGAGAAATCCGATATTGCTCAAATCCGCCGCCCTACAAACCAACGCCCAGCATGATGAGCACGCGAAAGGTGACGTGTCGCGAAGATTCAACCTGAATAGCAACGGAATCCAAGTACCCTGCAGGCCGAGTTTCTTTAAGAAACTCGTAAAATGATACTGCGACATCACGACGTTCGGTTGGCACATGCTGTAAAAGTCTTCGAAGAACGCTTCCTGGATGCCCATGAGTCGCGAATTTTTGATGAGCGACTCCGCTTCGGTGTTCGGTGACTTGATCATCCCACTTGTTTGCACCTCGACGAAGATGCCGATTTCGCCGAATTCCTTGCCGAGAGACTCGTAGCTCAGTGGCGTCAGTTTCGGATAGAAGTCGAGAAAGATTGGCGTGGTGACCGTGTTCGTGTCGTAATGTTTGGTCATGTCCACGAGAAAGATCCAGTAATATCCGGCGGTTGGTTTGCTTTTGCGTTTTTCCTCGACGGGGATCGTCGCTTTGAGGACGAGAGTGGAGATGTGCGCGGCGTGCGAGGAGTTCGGGAGGTAGTACTTGAACCACTTGTGCAGTTCCAATTGGTCCACGTCCAAACCGCACACCTGGCAATTAATCATCGACCAAAACAATTAAACAAATCAAACAGCAAGTTTGGCCGCACACACTTGTTTTATGTCTTTCTGCGCCTGTTGTCGCCACGCTGGACCGAGCAACGCGTTGTAAATGGGGAACACGTTGTTGTTCACCACTTTGCAGAGACAGGACCCGTCCGCGCAATGAAGAATCGAGATGATCATGTCGCACAAGCTCATTTTGAATTTTTCCTCGCTGCCGAAAACCGAATTTGAAACGTGTCAGAATTGCAGTGAGCGTTTAGGTTAATGGCATCATCGCAAACGGGAAATAACAATTGGAATAGTCGATTTATTTGTGCTCAAACTTTTGCTCCAACTCAATGTCATTCGTCGCTGGCGGTTTGACGTCAACGTCCTCGTCGTCGTCGTGTTTCGAGTCTTCGTTGTGGGAAGGTGTGCGCTTTCGTTTGCCTTGATTCCTCTTGCTTTTGCTCATCGGCTCTTGTCCCACCATGGCCGTGGCGCGAAAGCCGGGACCCCAATGCGGCGTGGGATTGTGTTGAAAGCGCGTGATGCCCAACTGACGCGACTCGGGATTAGCGTCCGGATGAAAGGCCAGCGAGTACTCGCCCGCGCAGGACTGCGCGAGGATGTTCGCGACGACCTTGTCCGTGGCGAGACGCTTTTCGGTGACCGGATGGCTCTTGATCCATGTTCGCATTATGTCCCACAGGACCTTGGCCGGCGCGTCGGTTTTTATCGACGTTTTGTTGCAGTGCGAATGAGAGACGCGATAGCCGGCGTTCAAGAGCGCAGATCTGGAACAGTGAAGGCAAAGCCACCAATCACGTTAATCGCGATTTATCGTAGATACAAAACGTACCGCATCGTCATCATGGGTGGCGTTTCGCAGTGCAGCGTTCCACTCAGATGCGCCAGAGTATAGTACAGAGGAGTATCGTGGAGTTCTTCGCGTATGAGGCTGAGCACGCCGCGGATGCGTTTGTAGGTACCGAGTTTGGAAGGCGCGTGGTTCAAGACTTCCTGGACAAAGTCGGGATTGTGCATCGGGCCCGTCCAAATCGGCCCGCCCATCTAGCAGAACAATGTCGTTTACACCGAATTGCATCGAAGAACAACTAAACGTACGTGATGCGGACTACCGCAATGATCGCATTTTTCGCCCACGAATGGCCCGGTGGGTATACCGAATTTGATGTGGCCTTTCCCCTCAACGGTTTTGAGTTTTCCCAAAGGCTGCAAGACGAAACTGTCGCAACCCGTGCAGTTATGAACCATAGATAATTTGCTAGAAGGAAATGCAGTCGTGGATTACTGGGATGATGGTCCTCCTTAAAGCGCATACCTTGTAGTGAATTTACATGGATACGCGCCCGAATACACTCTGACAAAGACGCGTATGTAAAAATCTGCTGATAACGAAAGTTGCGGCACTATATAACGACTGTATCGGTTGGCGAACGTTTCTATAGTTTGCAATAGAATCCGCAAGGCCTAAAAACAAGGCCAGCTTGTTAAACAAATCGACACTTCACACATCTAAACATACCATCTCGTGACACGAACGAATCTTCAACGAGACCGCCCCGTATTTAGTAAAACATGTTTCTGGTGAGTTGCCTGCAAGCACAGCCATATCAGTTGCGGTAACAAGTAATAATCCACCCTCTTTGATGGCCTGAACAGCGCTATCTAGAAATATTTGCGGACTGCCATATGGATCCAAGTCAATTGCATCAAACTTATCAGTTTTGTGTTGGTACATTAGCATACTACGGAAATCACATAAAGTTTACCAACAAAGTTTAAAAAATACATTTATAATGAAATCATTAAGCAAAACATACGTTGCATCATTATGGCTGGCTGTAACAAACTCTTGTACATTGTTTGCCTCTATGTTATTTTTAATATCTTCCACGGCAAACTTGCTAATGTCATTCGCAATAATCTTGTTGATGCCAGGTATCTCTTTTGCATATCGAATGCTGCGGAGGCCAGTTGCTGATAGAGCCTCTAAGATATTTAAGCCAGTCTCATATCTTTGGCCTTTAATGAAGGGAAAATCTTCGATGTTGATGTCTATGGGATCGGCGGGCTTGACCTTACGATTGTTTTGGGTTTGCTTTGCGTAGATTCGAGCGAACGCGCTCAGAACCGAGATGCTCATGTCGCGATTGAATTCTTGCACGGGATTTACGAATACGTGTCCGTGGGTTTGGATCTTAGCCTCGCCTTCTTGAATATCTTTCGGCTGCGCATCGCTGATCGCCGGGTTGGTGTCCATTGTATCCGTAAAAGAAGCGAAACTTTTAAGTCTCTTAGTCTTTGTTTGATAATATGAGCTCCGAAGTGAGCGAAAACAGTTGATTGCAAACATGGAATATTGAGGTTAGTGCTTCACTTACGACATAAACTTCCGCTCCAGAACGTGAAATATTAAATTAGTTAAAAAAACAAGACATTTTACACGTTTGTTGAAGTTATTTAAAGATTTGATTTGGTACGGTTTTCTAATTTAATGGTTTGGGCAAAACAAGCGCAGCTTAAATTTCCCGCGCGCAAACGACATCGAAGTTACACGATCTTACACGAACACGCGATTGAATCAACGTGCAAAATGCTAAATTTTTTATAAAACATAAAATTCTTCAAGTTATTGACGTTATTTAAATTTCTCTAGTATTTGCGTATTGTTTTTATTTAGTGTAACAGTAACAGTAACAGTTGTTTTGAAACCACCGCGCACGAACGATGTCGAAGTTGCACGAAGCTAGCGTCAACACGTGAGCGCTGCGCAGGCGGCGCTCACAGCCTTCCTTTCTACAAGAGTCGTTCGTGAAGTTAACAAGGTGCGTGTAAAATTTTGGTTTAAAATCTTCTATCATCTGATAATGCTGACTCTAAAACAACACGAATTGTTGCTCAATGCACCGAGGATACATACGTCTAGGCATTTCCATACATATTTTTTTTTGGGAATATGTTTTTCGTAACTAATTTCGAGATTTTGTTTCAGAACGATTCCGAGCATTCAAAATGGTACGTACCTAACCTTTGTCAAACCGTTTTAGTAGTTTAAGGGTCAACCAAACACGTGTCGTCGAATAAGTACGCTTAATTATCGAGCTAACGTTTATTATCTTTCGCTTGCAGCCACGTGAAATCAAGGAAATCAAAGACTTTCTTCTCCGCGCGAGAAGGAAGGACGCCAAATGTAAGATACATCCATGGATCTTGTAGCATATTGATTCACGTTCATTTGTCTTTATTTGTAGCTGTGAAGATCAAGAACAATCCCAAGAAGGGTAACACCAAGTTCAAGGTTCGTTGCGCCCGCTTCTTGTACACCCTGGTGATTTTTGATAAGGAGAAGGCAGAAAAACTGAAGCAATCTTTGCCTCCAGGTTAGTTGAAAGTGTTTGTTAAAAAAGATCGCATTATTTAGTGCCATAAAGTTTTGAGTATCATTTGTACAACAATTGCATCTGGTTCAACTTTATGGCAGAGCAAAGAAGGGGCTTCCACTTACCCCGGATGAGATGCCATGTTTCATTCGTAATTTTGAGTAGCCACAAAACTATTGCTTCGCTTCAATCTGATACTTATGGCTGACCAATGTTTGTTTGCTTTGTTGCAGGTCTGCAAGTGAAGGAAAACAAGTAGGATAAGTCATCTGCGCTTTTCATCAAAGAAAATAATCAAATGTGGATAGGGTGTTTTTGATTGTAACTAATGTGAAGCAGTTAATAAAAAGATACATGCTGTTTATACTTTACAACGATCCGAACGCCACTACTTTGTTTAATTTCAATAAATGGACACATGAATTTAATGGTTTTGTAGCAGCTGAATTGTTAGTTGCAATGCATGATTTAATATATCAGCAAGGGTTTCTCATGCATGCCATTTCAAATATACACAAACTGCTAACTGCATTGGATACTTTATTTATTTGAGCTATATTTTGCTTCTGATCATTTGTACACAAACCCTTTTCCTTTGTAACTATTTTAATGCGGAGCTGTCTGTTGAACGGTCGCGTACTGCAAGCATCAGGTTTTAAAATCTGGCACTCGTTCCTTAGTCCCACTTGTCCCTGACGAAAGTTTCAAGTTTATCTAATCCTATTTATTGGTTAATTAATTAGTGCCGAAATGTATGTCTGGCTTGATTGTTATTGATTAGTAGTAGGCCAAGGCGTGGCGACCAAGCCGTTGGTTTTGTGTCTATCAGAACCTATATCGTTGCGACAGCTGCCTTATTGTTTTTGTTATTAGCACGTTTTGTGTCAAATTAACGCTCGTCCACCCAGCCGTGCAGTGTTTTCATTGGTTTATTTCGTACTTTTCGACATAGTCGCAAATATATTAGTTTCTGCCAGGATGGGTTCTAACGACGCCAAGGTGCCGGTGAATTTGGAAAAGTACGCGGACATAGATTCGGCGCCGAAGGAAACCTACACAGGTTCGTGGCTGAAATGGGCCAAATATAATGTCGATAAGAAACGTAATTGACGCGAATTGTAGAGTTTGCGGAAAATCCGGAAAATTTGCGCTATGCGCTTAATGGTGGCGATGATTTTTTCGCAAGATTTACTTATATACCCCATGTGCCCGAGGGCGACGGTCCCGCAACGGCTTCAGCTACGGATGAAAAGAAAGATGCCATGAACGCAGCGCACAATCAGCTTTCCGCAACGTATGATATTATTCTGGGAAGATTTGGTGGTATTTAACTGAAACCAAATTTCCGCTTTAGCTTGCAGGCGCCTGGCGACGGGGTGTTTGATCACCTGCGCGGACGAATGTTGGACAGTTGCCAAATTATATAATTTGGGAATAACGGCGTGTGGGACGGGCGATTGTGTTTGGGACGTTGCTTTAAAATGGAAAAAAAAAATTCGTCGTAGGTTTCCTCAATATATCGAAGACGCGGCTTTTTGTATCATATCGCGAAATAAAATAATTGCAATGAAATTTGTTTTACGTAGTTTTTGGCAGAGGCGAGTGGAGCGCGAGCGGATATGCTTGCAGACGACAGGGCTGAACGAGGAGTATAGGAAGGATGCGCTGTCTTGAATTCATTGGGCAATCCCTTCATTGTTGTGTGACGTTTTCGATAAGTTGCTGATGTGTCAGACATTTTGCAAGTATTGTCATTTGTATTTCGATGAGGACAAAATTCAAACGTGCGACTATGGACCCAAATATTCCGATGAAGCATTTCCATCCCAATTGCCCATATTACCAAAGTTTAATGTGGCAAGCGGCGTATGGTAATTGACCACCACCACGTAGTCCCATACGGTAATTGGTTTGTTTGTAACTTTCAGACCATATTATGGACGAGCAGAACTTTCAAAATAATTTCAACCAAGAGAACGAATATCCCATGAGCGCACGTTATTCTTGCGATAGTGCGACTGTTGACGGCGACAATGCAGAATACGATGGGGACACTGGTTCTTCCGACAATATGCCTGGAGATACGCCCATTGGGGGGACGGCGGCACATCAAATTGCTGACGATCAGCACGCTATGCGGGAACATGTTATTGCTAATCAGGATATGGTTGCGCATTATATGGCGATATGTCATGCTCGTCATCACAGGCACCAGGTTGAGCAAGATAATGTTGTTACTAGGTATGCGCTTAGGTGTTCACAATCCACGCACCAAATAATCCACAGTGTTCAGTTCTAGCACGAACCCAACAGAAAGTGTGACGGAGAATCTGCCAGC
This sequence comes from Ecitophya simulans, assembly GCA_027574965.2. Taxonomy (NCBI): domain Eukaryota; kingdom Metazoa; phylum Arthropoda; class Insecta; order Coleoptera; family Staphylinidae; genus Ecitophya; species Ecitophya simulans. The sequence continues at coordinate 86,266 of JAODGE020022710.1, forward strand.
GGGAATGCCTGGTCCTTGCGCAATTTTATAAATAGTGAACGTTTAAATCAATCATGGACGCAGGTTGAATTTGTCGCCATTGCCACCATACATCTGTAATGTTCGAAAGGTTTTGATCACTGTGGAAGGACATTGGGAGAACGAAATGGAAGAATTCCGAAATGGTTTATTTAATTATTATATAATTATTTCGGATAAATTGTGGCGAAAATATATGCCAACACTTGCAATGCGTGTTTTTTTTTCCTTAAAGAAATTTTGTTTCTCCACTAATTATAAGCAAATGTAGATATATTATACGGGTTCTATGTTCCGTTGCTATTAGCAACGATGCTCAGACCGAATGTATCCGAACACTTACGAAAGAATTCTTGAAAATGACAATTAACTGACAAGGTAAACCAAAACGTTGCGTCGGTTCAATTCAGTTTCAGCGATTCTAGCAGTCGCACGTGATTCATCTTGACACGGATAACTCGAATTTCTCTAACATGGAGGACAAACGTGAACGTAAGCGTCTGATACTTATTTTACACGTGGGATGGTTGAAGTCAAATGCTTGAATTCTAAACAACACATCTTAAGAAAAATGCAATTGTTGGTTATACTTTATTATTATGTCAAACAATAATGTTTTGTTCCCGTGTAGAACCGACTGATTGTGGGAATGGGGAAACGTCCAGGGGCGATCAGCAATCTCCTGGTACTGTGACTGGTCCTACAGAAAGGTAAGTCACATAATTTGCATTTTATCGCTAAGTACTTAAGCTTACACGTCAGCCATTCGCGACATTATTCAGTAAGGTAAATTATAGACTGCCCGGCAGATGTCGTCCGCAGACGAGCGTTCGCAATTATTCACAAATATTTTTTTGTGACATTCAAGTGGCGGTTTGGTTTCATTCTTTCAGTGATCCTAACGGAAGCCCGCAATCTGCAACGGTTCCGGTAAAATCTCTTCTCTTGAAGGTGGTTGGTAACATGGAGGGCGTTGGTGATGGTAAGTGCTGCACTTAGGTTGAGTGGAGGCGTGCGCGAAATGCGCATGGTTGTTGAATGGTTAAGGCAAACGAAATTGTTGGTTATGTTGTATTATGCCCACCAATGATGTATATTTCTGTGTAGAATCGACTGATAGTGGGAATCAGGAAATGTTCAGGGGCGATCAGCAATCCCCTGGTACGGTGACTGGTCCTACAGAAAGGTAAGTCACATAAATTGCATATTATCGCTAATTGTAAGTAATGAAGCTAAAACGTCAGCCATTCACGACATTATTGATTCAGTAAGGTAAATTATAAATTGCCCGACAGGCAGATGTCGTCCGCAAACAAGTGTTCGCCATTATTCACGAATAATATTTGATTGTGACAAGTGACAGTTTGGTTTCATTCTTTCAGTGAGTCTAACGGACGCTCGCAATGTGCAACGGCTCCGGGAAAATCTCTCGTCTCGAAAGTGGTTGGTAACATGGAGGACGTTGGTGATGGTAAGTGCTGCATTATGGTTGAATGGTTAAGGCAAACGAAATGGTTGGTTATGTTGTATTTTGCCCACCAATAATGTATATTCCTGTGTAGAACCGACTGATAGTGGGAATCAGGACATGTTCAGGGGCGATCGGCAGTCTCCTAGTACGGTGACTGGTCCTACAGGAAGGTAAGTCACATAAATTGCGTATTATCGGTAAGTAATTAAGCTAACACGTCAGCCATTTACGACATTATTCAGTAAGGTAAATTATAAACTGCCCGGCAGGCAGATGCTGTCCGCAAACGAGTGTTCGCGATTATTCACGAATATTTAATTGTCACAAGTGAAGGTTTGGTTTCATTCTTTCAGTGAGTCTAACGGACGCCCGCAACCTGCAACGGCTCCGGAAAAATCTCTTCTCTCGAAGGTGGTTGGTAACATGGAGGGCGTTGGTGATGGTAAGTGCTGCACTTAGGTTCAGTGGAGGGGTGCGCGAGATGCGCATGGTTGTATGGTTAAGGCAAAAGAAATTGTAGATTGTTTTATTATGCCAACCAATGATGTATATTCCTGTGCAGAACCGACTGATAGTGGGAATCAGGATGTGCCCAGGGGCGATCAACACTCCCTTGGTCCGGTGACTGGTCTTGGAAGTAGGTAAGTCACAAATCGCATTTTATCGCTAACTCATCTAGTTAAATTATGTAGTGTCTGCCATTCACGGCATTTTTGATTTAGTAAGGTAAATTATACGGAGTCAATTGGCAGTTGTCTAGTTAATGATTGCCATCAGACGAGTGTTCACGAGTATAAAGTATAACGAATCAATCGGCAGTAGTGACAATCAAGTGACAATCGGTTTGATTTTATTCCGTTCCAGTGATTCTGCCGGGTGCACTCAATCTGTTATGGCTCCGGAAAATTCTGAGCTTTCGAAGATGGCTGGTGGCATGGAGGGCGATGGTAAGTGTTTGCACTTATGTTTTTCAATTTTGTTTGTTTTACTAACATAACATTGTGTGTAGCATCAACTGGTGGAGATGGGCAGACGATAGTCAGCCATGATCAGCCGTCGTTTTCTCCTGAACCCGGATCCAGCGGATGGTAAGTGATTCAATGAATTTTTAGTGTATCATGCGCGCGGATTCAAAAATTGGTTCCCATTTCCAATTCCCATTAGAGGGAGATACTAAAGCAAAGGGAGTTGTGATTTACATATGTGAGCCGTGAGGTGTTAGCATTTGATGTGCTTGTTTGTCTTTCGAGTGGGTAATGGCATTATGTTTTCTGTAGTCTGAACGAAACGAATGCGTTTACTCTCACCGGTGTTAATGTAGACACGCACACGTTACGTGCTTGTCGTTTTTCATTTCGATCATTAAATGGAAACAAAGTTTGACGTTGCTAACTGATTTCTAAGCCCGATACCTCAATCACGAAACAACCACTGACAGTGACAATTTGAAACTCCATGAGGAAAGTCTGACAACCAATTGCGAAATAATCGGTTGTCATAATCTGGCGACCAGGAAAACAAGCCGTAAATTTGATTCAATTCTATTGTCGTTCCAGTGGCGTGATGTCTAGCATTGATGCGAACAATCCTAATAATGGTATGGGGGACACCCAAGCACGTAAGTGCATTTTGTTTCCATATAAAAAAGTAACAATGGATGCTGTCCATTAATTGACGTTTTATATTAATATACAGAACCCGCGCGTGGGAATGCGAGTGAGCGGGGGAAGCCCGGCACTGACCCAGGGGTTGTGCCTGCAGACATCGTAAGCACTGACGGGTACGTGATCGAGTAACTATTTTTATTTGTACACGAGTAAAAAAATACGAGGAATAACAAAGTGCCAATTCGATTCAATTCTGCTGCAGCAGCTCCGTCAGCAGCGCGCTAATCGGGCTGGGCAGCTCGGCAGGAACTGCTCAAGTGGGAAATGAGCAGTGGATGCGCCGGAGTGGTCAGCTGACCGCTCCGCTTGCTCGTATATCTGCCGAGAGGTAAACGATCGAGCACGTTTTTAATGTGCCGCAATACACCGAGTTGATTTTGATTTAATTTCAGTTGCTTCATTTACGTTCGGCTCATCCTGGACTGGATTGACTGCAAGGAGGAACAAGGTGAATGCAATCTTGACTTTATAGTACTACCAAGTGAACTAACTGCTTTTTTAACAATATATAGCACTGATTAACATCAGGAATGAGTTTGAGAGGATCTTGAATGATGAGGTGTTTGCTGCTCCAGGAAGTCGCACTGGCCGCTGCCTATTGCTCATCGCTTGGCTGAATAGGCTTGAAATAAGCGGTGAAGGTAAGTTAATTTTTAGTTGTATGCGTGATTGTACGGTTGTCAATTGTTGGACTTACACTTTGTTCCAATTTTTAGGACCTGCTGGTGGGACAAGATCTAAGTAAGTTAGAAAATTGCATACACAATTCGCAGGCATATCCCGAGTTATGTCATCTCGCACGTCGCACCGAAAAACCTCGATGCGGAATTGCTTTGATCTAACTACATAACTCGGGGTATACCTGTATTACAATTGTCTACAAACGGTTTACTCCTGTTATAGCCGTCGCGCTTGCATCGTCCGAGAGTGGCTTGCTAGGCTCGAGAGACGTATGTATAATCTTGCATATTTTGCATGTTATCAACGAAATTGCCGTCACTTATGATGATTTATATGAATATCTAGAGAAAGGACTTGGTCAATCAGCCGTTCCCAGTGCTGGTCAGCCGCTATCTCAGGCGGAGTCCGCTTCTTCTTATAAGTAAGATACTGTTTTGCCAATCAGAAATCAAGTTGACATTTTTATGCGTGACGAGCTGTGGTGATTAATGATTTAATTCTGTGTTAGGTTAAGTTTCTGCCATATTGCGTTAGTTCAGGAATGGCTCGAAAACATGGAGAGACAGCAACGTCGAGTTAATCAGCCCCACATTCCCACTGGCAATCAATCGCCATCTGACGCAGGCGCCGCTTCTAGTTGGAGGTAAAATATTGGCCTCCGTAAGGTCTTGTTAGAAATCGACTGCGCCGTCGACATTCGCGACTCGGCGTAAGACACTCTTGTTAAAGTAAATTTGTTTGCTAGATTCTCCCATGCCGGCAGTGTACTTAATGACCGCAAACGCAAAATGATCGGAGTGGGTAGGCCGATGTAAGTCTTCCAAATGTTGTTTCCTTCTACTGCTAGCCAAGTCTACATGCATCAATATTAAAATAGGGTTTCCAACGCCATGGGTCGAAACAACGCGCGTCCCCCAACTGTCAATCTCCAACGCAATCTCTCCCAGATTCCATTCGGCAGCCGCATACAGGACATGAACGCCCCCGGACAGAGCAAAGTTCGAAAGTTCGCATCTTTTACATATTGAAATATAGTTTATATATATTGTAAACGTATGTACGCGTATAATATATTATCATTTTGTTAAACCTGAACATAGGATCGTCGCTCCTGGTACCACTAGGCCTTGCTCACGTGCTGGCGTAGCGATGCCTTCCCATCCGCTTCCCATCCGGTCGTATTCCTTGCCCGGTCTTAGCACTAATGTGACCGGCACTCTGGGACTCTTACCACCGGGACAGAGGCTCGCCATGGGGCAGAGAGTCGGACCAAAGTATGATATTTTCAAATCCAGGATCATATTATTTATCATGTATTCGTTTATATTTTGTTTCGTGTAAGCAGCGTCAGAACCGTAAATAGTCCCACCGATGGGTTTGGGTCGATTCAACGTGGCACGTTTCTTGCTTCGCCTGGTTTCAGCCTTAATCCTCCACCAGCAGCCCTGCCTTTCGGTCGGGGAATCTGCGCAAGGCCTTGGACCGGATCAAAGTAAGATTTCGTTGAAATCCACGAAATCCATAATTTTATTCGTCGATGTCTATTTTGTTTTGGCCGCACAGTGTCGGGATCGGCTCCATATCACATTGTGCCGGGATTGATATAACTCAACGTGGCACGTTTCATGCGTCGTCTAGTTCTAGTATTCAGCCTGAAACTATTGGAAATAGCTCAACGGCAATCCAGCTCTCGGCGCCGAATATTCACCAAAAACCGGCGAGAATATTAAAGTAAGATTTTCTAATACGTGATTTTATTTCAATCGATTCATTTTTTGCCAAATCGAAGGAGGAGGGCCAGAGTTCCAACTCCAGAAAATGACGCGGATTTATCTAGCTCGCCTGAACAGTAAGTGTTAGTGTTAATAATATTTGAATACTTTGTCGCATTTAAATTATTTCATCTGTACGCAGAAATTCTACCACTTCTGGCCTGCCTGACATTGATCCTCCGGCGAATGTAAACAGCCCACCAGCAGTCTTGCCCGGCTCCGCAGATAATAATTCCAGTGACTGTAACGAATCAATCTCACCGGCAGCGTAAGTGGTTTTAATTCGAATGATTTGAATTTTTTTTTTCAACTTGTATCTGTTGTAACTATACACAGGAAACTCCCAACTTCCGAACCAAACGTTGACCAGAATACACCAGACAAGAAGGATGAGGAGTTGCACGATTTGAGCAATTTGCAGTAAGTCGCCGTCATTTGTGGTAAACGATATAGCCGAACTGGCTGCTTAATACTTTTGCATACTTTATAACTAGGACTCTGACGCTCGACCCGGCGCCGGATTTACCAGAAAAAACGGTACCGGCAACTGAAACTACACCGGATATTCCGCCAATGTGAGTTTGCCCGTCGCTTACGCGTTTTGATTAATCGATTATTTATATATAATGTATTTGATTTACATACAGATCTCCGATTGCCGAGAGCCATCCGAATACTTCCAACGATGAGGAACCTGCCAAGTCCGCTGAGTGTACCACTATTCCTGCTACCACGGAAGATGCAGAAAATCCGCATGAGGAACTGAGCAGTTCTTCTGCTACGCATGCGTAGGTTTCTTAGAGTCCTCTTGTCAAGTGGAATAGCAATTATTGATTATTATTTAGGTCTATATCTAGTTCTCCGCTAGCCAATGCCGAGGAAAATGTGCGGAAAGTCATCGTTCCAAAGAGCAACGAGACGGATGCATTATTAGGGTAACTTTCTAATTCAGACATGGAGTGTTTGTTATGTTGTGTAAAATAAAAAGAAAATCGAACGTTGTTCATTAGTGCTGCTTTTGATATGTATGTAGGTCTCCGCAAGTCGATACTGTGGACAATTTGCATCAAGATGACGAACCTTTGCAGAACTGTTCGGCCAGTGGCGAGACCGGCAAATTGGGAAGGTAACTTCATTATTTATAGCATTTTCTACGAATATTTTTCAATGAATTTTATTCTAAACGCAGTACACTTCCTGGACGTCTGCACGCATTGTCTAAGGTTAAAGACGCCTTGAAACGCAAACTTCAGGAGAAGCCATCGTGTGACAAGCCATGCACAACAGAGACGTAAGTCCGATTCATCCGTTAAATTCTTGTTTTCTATGAACATATTTGTAGGATTTTGTCGGAGAGGACCAAACAAGATATTCAGAAACAATGCCACATGCTCAAAGGCGGCGTCACTATTTTTACGTAAGTAATTTTGTGTAGGTTTTAATTTAATGCATTTACTTTTACTCTCAATGCAACTGTTTATGAAACGTGTATGTTTTATCTGACGCTAGCGCGACTGCGGCGAACCAATTGCCAAAAAGACCTGACGAGACTGACCAAGCCGCAACTAAGAGCAATGATAGAACGTCGCCTGACAGAGCTCCGCGAATGATCACAAACGTGGCTGATGTGCCTGAGGAAATCGAGGAAGTTGACGAATCAAGAGACACAATAAAGTAAGTTGGCGTAATATATGTTCTGCAATGCATCCTATAAATAAAATCCACAGTTCGACGTTGTCTATTGAAGACATAGACTTCGGAATGTTCGACAAGATCGAAGACAGGAACGAACGCATTGAGGCTCAGATGAAAATGATCATTCAACTTCTATTGGCCACGAATGCCGCGATAAAAAGAGGCAAAGAGGCCACCCCAATTAATGCCGAATCGTAAGTTCAATGATATATTTAAGATGAGTACAAACAAGACAAGGGGAAATTCGCAGGAACTTGACGGTGCTTGCCAAGGACGTAGTAATGAGTAATGATAGCAAGAAAGATCCGAAGAAAACATTGCAGGAGGACCAACCGCAAGCCGAAAAACCAATCATAATCAAGAGCGAAATCATTGACTTAACGCAGGATGACTCGGGGGAGCAGCTTATGGTTCAGCTGTATCATTCATTAAGGTAGTGCCTTTATTTTTCTTAGATAATTTCAATTCGAATATCAAACATTTGCAGCGTAATGGTAGATTACAAGCTGCAGGCATTAATCAAAGCTTCATCATTACTAATACATTTCGCTGATTTATTATTTCCTCATCGCCACATGGACAGCAATAAAAATAGTTCTTCATCTCCATCTGGTCCTTCAAGGGCAAACCCTAGACGGTCAGAATCAGCGTAAGTACCTTGAGCAATTATGATATTAGATTACATTGGTTATACAAACAAAGCATATACTTATAGTACGGATCGACAACGGCGCGGCACTGAGGAAAAATTGGTGAAATTGGAAGAGGACCTAGAGAGGATGAGGAAGTTGAGGTAAATTAATTTTTGAGCAATTGCACAACGTTGGTTATCTGCAAAAATGTGTTTCTTAGTCCGCAATACCAGGAAAAGGATTTACTTGACTTGGAGAGTACATCAAAGAAGGATCGTTCTCCACTCGCCGAAGTACTTGATATACTTCGGAAACACATTCAACCTTCGGCCGACTTGGAGGACCCACCGAACCAGATCAAAGAAACACCCTCGCCACCCTCCGATCCACTGACTGCATTTCAGCAACACGGGCAAGACGAGGTGGTTGAAAAGCCGCAGATGGTCGTCTTGACTGCCGGCAACAAACCCAGAAGGTAAATCTCTAGGTGTTTACGAACGTTTACTTATAGCTGAAGTAATATTTGTAGTGCCGCGACCATCATAGACTTGGACTCTGAAGTAGAAGTAGTAGAAGATCAGCAAATGATGCCATCGCTCCCGGTTGAAGAAAGGAAAGTCGATGAACCGGATGAACCGTAAGTATTTCAACTGATTACCAATTTTATATTATTTACTAATTGATTTTTAGCATTACCAATGAGAAATCTCAAGTCGACATTGCTCAAACGTCGACGTCGTCCACCATTCACAATGATCTTATCGAAGCCAGGAGTGATAGCGAAGAGACAAACGTAGACGAGATGACTGCGGGGCCCAGCGAGATGGCAAAGCACGAACCTCACGGCGACGAATCGCCGCTTACACAAAGCACGCCCCAAGAGGCCATCATACTCGAGAAAGACGGCGAATCGGAGACGAAGCCGAAGTATATGTTATTTTTCCTATTCACAAAATTTAGACTATATTTGAATTGATTCCTAGCATCGCCGACGAAGAGACGTGTCCCACAATTTGTGTAGCATCTAGCCTGGAACAGGAGAAGGTTGAGGAATCAGCCGGTACACCTGAGTAAGAGCATTATGTCTAAGCACAGACATCAATCAAAATGCTCTTGTAGTTCTTCAATTAGCAGGTCTTCTGAGCACAGCTCTTGCAAGAGGAGATCACCGCCTAAGGAAATCGCACCGTGCAATCCAGCGGAGCAAAATACGCAGGACGGTGATTCGCACGCTCGGCCCAAGTAAGTGTTTCAACTACAAAATTAGAATACAGAGTTTACGTATAACAAAAAAAAATTATAGAATTGCCAGAAATGCGAGCTCTCCTTTTACAACTCAGGAAAGGCAAGCTCTATTTCAGAAAATTATGAGACGTAGGAGACATGCAGCAGTGAGGAAGAGAGATGAAGCGAGTGGAGGACAAGCGTAAGTGCATAGAATAATTAAATATATGTCGCTATTGTTTAAACTACTTACAGCAGCAGTAGCAGTAGGCCTGCGGAGGGTCCTGCGTACACAACACGAGAGAGAGAAGTTATATTTGATGCAATTATTCAACGCAGAAGGGCGATGAGAAGGCGAGAAGAGGGAAAGGCAGGCCCAAGGTAAGTCCTAAGTGTAATTAAGAACCTTTCGTAACAGTGTTAAACCGGTACAGCGGGATCAATGAGAGATTTCGTACCGCACATCGATACAATCAAGGCATACTCCACGATATTCTGCAAGGCAAGAGGTGTGCAGGAATCGTAAACCCAGATGAATCAAAGGCAGGACTGAAGTACGTGCAGAGCGTAACCACAAACCTGTCGTTATCGTTTAACATTCTTACAGGCAGACCAAGGAGAAATCTCGTACCACATATCGATCCAAGAAAGCAGCAATTGACGCAATTCTGCAAAGCAAGAAGGCCGCATCGACGAAAAAGCCAGACGAGGTGGTGGCAGGACCAAGGTGAGCATTTACAGCGACCAAAAACCTGTTGCGATTGTTCAATATCTTTACAGCGTGATCAACGAGAGATCTCGTAATGCGCCTCGAAGCACGCAGGCTATACTTAAGGATATTCTCAAACGCAAGCAGTCCGCAAAGCCGACAAAGCCAGATGACGCGACTGCAGGGCCAAGGTACGTTGATAGAGTAACCACAAACCTGTCGGTAAAGTTGTAAATCGTTGTAGTGGGATTAACGAGAGATCTCGTTCGAAATCGCCAACGCCCCCAGTTGATGACGTGGCTGCAGGGCCAAGGTAGTGCTTTGTGTAACCACAAGCCTGTAGTTATTTTTTAAAATACTTATAGCACTAAGAGCAACGAGGCACCTCGCCGCATAGTTAGGAAAAGGAAAGCCCCGCTTAGGCTAACCAAGTCCGAAGGGTGCAAAAAAGTAATGAAGGCATGCGCCTCGTACGCACAACCCACGTAAGGGTTTCGAGTAATAACAACGCATATTGTTAGATTACGTGCTAAATACTTTGTAGTTTAAAAAATGCTAACAATCCACCTCTTTCCATTATCGAGAGAAAAAAAATCATACTTCAACAACTCAAAGAATCCAGGAAGGCTGAGGAACATATGATACCTACCGAGCTGGTGGTTTTGAGACAGCAGGAAAGCGATAAACAGGTCGAAATATCAAGGTAAAAATATTTTAAGCTAATTGTTTGTTTGTTTTGTTCACAATTAGAATGTAATGGTTTTTGCTTTATACATGCTTCATACATGCATTATACATGCTTTATATGTCTTTCAGAAATACCGAAGAAACAATCCGACCAGATGGCAGAGAGAATACCGATAGGACTTCAATTCATGAGCACGGCACGTCGGAAACCAATCAAATCGGATCTTCGCATAAAGAACACTTACTAGCCGCGATGCCCAACGAATATGTGAAACGTAATCACATCGCACCAAAGTAAGTTGTTCGCATGATCACAATATTCTCGTTGCATAATAATATTTTTAGCATGGCTACACTCCAACTGGCTCCACTCCAACCAACTCAACGATGCGTACCGAACCAGCAATCTTCGCTCGTGAGAGGTGCTGGGACACTTGTTAGAACGACCACCAGGTATATTTCGATCTACCATAACAATTAGCTAACGTTAAAAGGAATTTTCAGTGAAGCACCAGCAACAGTAGACTATGCGTTGTTCAATTTTCCGCGTTCTTCGGCTGAAGTTGCTGAATACAATAAACTACCTGAAAAACAGGGCTGGACACACTTTCCAAAGCCCATTGGCACTAGGTTAATCGTTTAATCTACTGCCTGATCAGAATGTTAAGTTCGATCGTTTCCCGCAGATATCGAAACCTTGACGGATACAATCCAGCACTCAACGCGACGTTTCCTTGTTGCCCGGTTTCGAATTGTGGTGCGCCCTTTGGGACCATGGACCACGTTGAAAAACACGTTCGGAAATATCATGGCCTGTACTGCCACTATTGCGCTCACACGTGTTCGGACACTCTTGCTCTCCACATCCACATCCGACGCGTACATGAGCTAATGTCGAATGAAGAGTGCATGCTGCGCCGACTGCTGGATTACAACGAGATTCATGAAGCCATCGAGATAGTTCGAAAGGAGGAAGAGAATGAGCGTGTCAAATCCAAGCTCTAATTCAGGTTGTTGTTTGTATCAGCGTTGTATTGTTTTGTGTTCATAGTTTAATGACCTTTTAATTCAATAAATGTTTGTTTACAAAATACCCTTGGTGATGATACATTGATATTAGATCAAGTATTTACAAGAATTTTTACCAGCGAATAAACAAAAGCTTCGTTACTTGTAAGTGAATGCTCTTGTTTGTAATTAAGGTGTTATTTATTAAATCGTTGATAAGTGCGACATGTGAAATCTTTTTTTCTAACGTACCCATGCTTTGCATGTTTGCAATAACCGTTAGGTCGGATCGTCTTTCGCGATAACTCAACTGATGTTGGTAACTTTGCTAATTGATTAATTCAGAATTTTTAGTTACGAGTCGGCAGGCGAGCAGTTCGGACGCCTCTCTTCTGCAACAACCAACTACTTACTTTGGTATGTTTTGCACTAATTATGGCCCTATAAATGTAATATTATGTGTTTGTCAGCTGCTATGGACCCTTCCAATCCAAAGGACGACAATGGACAGTCAAACGACGCGGAACAAAAAGCAAACGCTCGTGAGATGGTCCTGCACGTTCAGGTCACCGGGCTTGGTCAGTTTTCATTGTCAAAATTACAGACTTTCTAGAATTACGAAATGTTACAGAATTGGAAATCGACGAGAACACCATGGATCACGATAACTACAGCGACGGCGATTCTTCAATTGAGGAACCGTTGAACTTATCTCGATTTCGAAACTCCAGAAACTGCCGTGCCCAAAGTGAGCCGAGATACACCATTGCGCAGTCATCCTGGTAAGAATGTTGTGCGCTCACATTAATTGTTATCATGCTAAAGCTTGTTATGTAGGAAATCGGATGGCGAAGAGGTGTGCGCGGTTCCGGAAGTCTTGGACTGCCCCATACCCGGGTGCCAAAAGTCCTTCAGGAGTTTCAATGGCTTGAAGTACCATATCATGAGGCACCACAGCGTGCCGGACAGGGAATATTCGTGCATCTACTGTGGTAAGGAGTACAAGGCGTATGGGCACTTGAAGAATCATATCAATCGTCATCAGCAGCAAAAGCTCAAGGGGGCCAATAAAGATGGTCATACTGCCCATCATCTGTAGAGTGCTTGTGACCACAGATTTTACGATTTGAAAGTAGTTTTCCATTATGATTAGTCTGATAATGCTGAATTAACAAACGTTTGCTCTTGTTGACAATTACTCTGCTATTTATTGTCCATTTATGCGTTTTCAGTTTCTTAATTCTAACTGCACAATGTTTATTATCTTCGATAAAATATACTTAAATTTTTTCAAGTCAAAATGACCCTCGTTTTCTTTTAAAAGTTAAAAAATGCATTTAAAAAGCGTTCACCTGTTAAATACTTAAATAAATAATTAGAGTCCGCCTGGTATGCTTCACATTTAATGCAGAAACGATTTACAAAAATGTTCATGAGGCATGCTTTCCGGCAGAAATGCGCAAAAGCAAATCTGCGAAAAATTTATATTCATCAAATGCTCCCGATGCAGAATTGAACGTAGATTTGAATGACACTAACCAATTTTGTCTAGTGTTAATATTTGCCGCGATATTGTTTAACAACATTAACATTGCATTCGATTTTTGGCAAATGTGCAAATCAAATTAAACTGGCTTTTTGCCCCTTTTGACATAAATAAGAAGAGGTCACCTTTTGCAAAATCGATAGCTTTGTTGATGTTTTTAAACCATATAATTCAAGATTATGTGTAATAATAACGAGCAATTAGTGGTATGTTGTCTATGGTTCAGTTATATGAAATTACTTTATTTTTACAAACAGGGCATACTGCGACATCTCCTGGCGTTAGGTTAAACTAATGACCACATCAGATCAAATAGTTTGTATATTATATACTCTCTAATATAGTTAATAAATCTCCTATTTTAGGAGGACGCGTCGATTTAATTTACGCTTATGTACGTTAAAAACTCGTACACCTCAATTTTGCATATATTTATACCCTCTGCAACTTGAAGGGTCCTTGGACAGAACTCAGCCACCTTATTGGTGCCCACCCCCC